>VZRO01007150.1:770173-786053 GCA_013397915.1 Daphoenositta chrysoptera
GTTAGAACCCCCCTATTTTTACAAATTTCCCCTTTTTTTTTTTTTTTTTTTTTGTTTGAAATCCTCTGTTCTACCATGCATTTTATATACTTCTCTTGTTTTTACAGTTCTAGCTTGAAGAAAGATAAATCAGTGTTTTGATGCACCTTTTTGAAATTCAGAACTAGGAAGTGGTCAAACTGGAGAAACAAGCAAACCAGATACCAAAAGCAAGACTTTTTTGTTTTTCCTTCACGATTTTAAAATGGTCACCAATTTGCCTTTTCAATGTTGCTTTGGGTTTTTTCACTGAAGTTCGTGCAGTCTCTTATTTTATCTTACTATTTAGGAAATTTTAATCATGAGTCACTTTTTTTGTCTCTTCTTTTTCCTTCTAAACATTAGTGTGTATAGTGGTAAGACTAGAATACAGTGTTAGTCAAGTACCAGTTTTTCCTTGAACAGTATTAGCAATGTTGCCTACGAATTATTCACTACATTTGCCCCAGTTTTTCAAGATAAAACCTAAGTTGTTATTTTAACTGTTTAGTGCATTTAAATTGGAACAACATCCTGCAGTTGAAAAGCCTTTTTTAGTTATCTGTTATTTTTACAGTTGCAAACACTATAAACTGCCTGTATAAGAAATCAAATAACCAAACTGCATATAAATTATGAAGCATTATAGATCTTTTTTACCATTTTGATTCCTAGCAGTAATTTTAAGTAAGAGGGCATTGTGCAATAGTTAGTTATTCCCATGTTCAGCTATTTAAAAGCTGCTTTAACTTGTCTGTTTGTCACTGTATATAACTATTCCTAATCTAATACTAGATATTATTCTATTATGTTCAGCCTGATTTATATGATTCAAGCTGGTGACAGCTTACTGCCTCTACTGAATTAGGTGAGATTTACACTCAATGGAAGCAAACTTTACTGTCAGTTGATTTTTTTTTATTATTAATACTGTTATTATTTTTTGGAGGGGTATCCATTTTATGGAACTTTCTTGGAGGTATCAGAAATCACATCTGTTCATTTTAAATACCTTGAATGGGTGTCTATGCTGTTCTTACCACGGGGCTGATTGAAATAACTTGGTACCTGGCAAAACTGAGGTGAGAGTCCTGCAGACGAATGGTCCCTGCTCTGGTGGCAGTGTCCCCCTCCTGCCTGCCCCTTCCCAGACACATTTTAATCCATCGAGACACTAGATTTTTAACTCTCAAGTCATGGGGTTATTTATATTAAGTCAACATTGTGTGAGTACCTCAGGGACATAAATGAGCTGGAGGTGCAAATAGATTCCAAAAGGGTGCAACAGACACAGTGTATTTCCCTGCCTCTTGTTTTTGTATATTTTTGCTACTTGGTTTTGCTTTTGTCCTAGCTTTTTTGTGCTCTGTCTCCATCGTCTAAGATTCAGTGTCCTGTACTAGCATAATATTCCCTTAACCAAAGTAATGGGGAAAAAAACAACATTATTTTTGTTTTTAGGTTTATTTATACTATATACTGCATACAGTACTTTAAATACCAATTACAGTGCAATCTTTTTATTTATTGTAAAAAAAATAAAAAATAAAAAGTGTACTTATGTACTAATCTAATCCCCGTCTCCACCCTCCCCATAGCATGTTACATTTTGTCTGTTTTATACTGTTGTACTTTAGGTCAAGTTTTTACCTGGCAGCATTCCTAGTATTATTAATCTTCTTGCATTTTCTTGTGTTTTTGAAGATGGGAGCATCTAGTACATTAAATGCCAAAAAAAACCCATTATCAGTGATTCAAACGTTTACATGTATCCAAAAACAAAATCATCTCTGGAAAGAAAGTGCTAAGATCAATGAATTATTCTGTGTGCCTCTCTAGATGTAGCAAATATTAGAAATGTTCTGTATTTTGTTATTGACTATAATTAGTTTGATTTAGCCTTGCAAACTAATGGCATTGAGCTAAATATATATATTTTTTTGTTTCTTGCCAAAGTCATGGCTTGTCAAATTTATTTACATCTTATTTAAATTTATTTGTGATATGAAACTCTGTGACCTTGCATCTGTATTTTGTGAGCAAAGAGTATACAGCTGTTATCATTGGAGGGGAGAAGAGTGTATTTTTTAAAATGATGAGAAGACCGCTAGTTTGGAAAAACCCAGAAATTTTAATAGATTCCCTTTTTTTATTTTTGGTATATAGTTTGAGCAGTGCTGCTATGAAATCCGAGCTTGACACCTTTTTTAAGAAAAAAAAACTGCTTTAATAAAGAAAGGAAAAAACCCAACGTGCTCTAGATTAGCAATTTTGAAAGTTTGAAACACGAGCGATACTAAAAGCAGCGAGCAGAAGAGGAGGGGAGAGCAGTCAGTTACACTCACAGCATCCCTGATTTGTTTGGTCCCTTGTCACCACACCAGCCTGAGCACCCAGTCCGGGTTTGGGAGATGTGCTGGGGCAGCTGGGCCCGGCCCGGTGGATTGGACATTGTCAGTCTGTGTCTCCTGCCGTGGCGATCCCGTTGTCACCCGGGCGTGGTGACGAAGGTGACGGGTGCCAAACCCTGCTGTGTGAGGGCACTGTCCCTGCCCCAGCCCTGCTGGTGCCTTGGCCCTTCCCCACCTCCCCTGGCCAGCAGTGCCGGAGCTGGGTCCAACCCCAGGGTGCTCTGCTCTCACAGAAACCACCACCACCAACAGAGGTAGAATGGAACACTAAACCTTTAATACCCTTAAGGAAAGGAGAGAGATGTTTTTATATTGTTCTGCCTTTTTCTTTATGAACTTGAAGTGTTTTCTAATCCTGTTTGTTGGCTCCAGTAGCTCAGTATTCAGTGTCACGATTGAGAAGTGCCCTAATTGAATGTGTATGAACCTTATCCTTGCACAGTTCTTTAAATTGAAAAAGAAAAATAAAATGTTTTTACCTCACTATGGGAACATACATTCCAAGCTTTTCAACTTTAAAAAAAAAAAATAATCAGAAGTTTTCTTGTATTGTAAATTTTAGACTATTTCATATGCATTATATTAAAACTGCCATATCAATTTTAATGTATAGATTTTGCAAATACTACACTATGTATGTAAGACTTAACTGTATCTGTAGTGTATATGTAATATATTTATGCCCAATAAATGTTTTAATTCTTTCTGTTTTAATTCTTCATTTTAATTGGACACAGCCCTTTGGGTCCATGTGGCCCCTTCTGGCAGGTCAGTGCTGTTGTGCAGCCTGGAGCAGGGGTGGGAGCCCTCAATTTACCTCAGGACGCTTCTGGTTTGTAATTGGAGTGATTTTTGCGTTTTTGTGAAGAGTAAATTTATAGTAATAATCTGAAAGGTGTTCTAATCACTTCTTTTAAATAGATTGCATGAAAAATTAAGGATTTATATCTATAAAAATATACCTAGGTTTGTTATCTCTTAGTAATTAAACACTTGAAATGATAGAGCTTTTAACTTATTAATTATGTGCAATGAATTCAATTCCTCATCATGATGAATTAATCTATTATGTATACATATTTCTTGTCAAACACATTCACGTTAATTTTTTTAATGCTTTTCTCCAAGTCACTGCATAAATACAACAATTCATTTGTTTGCTTTTTTTAGTTACTGCTGTTTACAACACGAGTGGGGTTTTCCTAGGGAAATACAGTAACTTTTTTTCACTTGGTTGCTTTTTTATTTAAGCAGTGCTTGTCAAAACAATCTCTTTAACAAAATCGTTTAAAAATGTCTATAGAATAGTAATCAGCACTTTGGCATCTGAGGAGATCTTTTCTTTTCAGTGGTCCCTGGTTCATTGCCGGGGTGTCTGCAGAGATGCTGGGGGACAGTGAGAGCCCATGGGGGTGAAGGAGGATTTAAACATTTGCTGTTGGAGTTGTGAATGTTACCTCGTGCAGTCATCACCCACAGGTTTGTGCAGAGGTGCTGGCTGCCTTTCCCACACCCAGACCATGCAGAGCTGGGTAAGTAGCACTAAATTTACCACGGGTTTTGTTCTGCAAGGCAGCTCAGAGCAGGTTGTAGCTGGGCTTGGGTGATGCTGCATCTACCAGCAGCTCTTTGCCTGCTGCCAGGAGAAGTATTGGCTTTGAAAAGTTCTGGAAGAGGGCAGAGGCTCGTGTTTTGGGTATTTCGGTGGCCCTAGCAGCAGGCTGTGGGGTGGTGCAGCAGTGTGGCCCTGGTCCGTGTGGCAGAGCGGGCAGTGCCAGCCGTGCCCAGCAGCGCGTGGTCCCCGTCTCTATGGCAGCAGCGCTTCTCTCCTCTCAGTAATCGCCGAGCTGCTCAAAAAACAACGCCTGGAATTTGTTTTGCTCCTCACTTCAGTCGCTCTTGCCAGCTCAGAGCACGTTTGGTGTGATGGAGAGAGCTGAGCCCCAGTGGAAGGGGGGGTCTCCCTGAGAAACCAGGGGGTCGAAGCTGCGTACGGCACGAGCTGAGCCACGCGCTCCTGGGATGAGCTGGGAAGCAAAAAGGGTCTGGTGTGACATCAGTCCGTGTTGCTCAGCTCCTGTGGAGCCTTTCCACAGGCTCACCTGTGTCTTTGAATTTTAGAAGATGCTCAAATCCAGCCTGATATAAAAAAAAAGCACTTGCTGAAAGGGGGTGGGTCTTAGCTCCAGTGTTGGTGGCTCTCCTACCTGTCCCTCCCATCTGGAAGCATAGCTGAGGTATTTAAAATCCCCCTGAAAATTAGTTAGGCTGGAAGCAGATGATCATTAAAGTCCCTTCTAACCCAAACCATTCTGAGATTCCATTCTATGAATTTATGGCCTGTGCACGTGGACTGATTCTTCTCCAGCGTTAATTACATCTGCATTAACAGGATGGTTCTGTCAGACCTGTCTGCAACCAAAGGTGTTACAGACAAGGAGAAATTTGTGTGGTAATACGAAGTATAAATTATATTTCCTCTGCAAATCTTTTTCTAGAATGATTGCAGAGTTCATAATGTATTGTCCTTTATTGAAGTGGTGTAGAATTGTATTCTCTGTCCTTAACCTGGCCTGGAGTAAAGATGCAAATGTTACCTTTATTTTTCTCGGAATGAGAACCAGGAGTAAGTAGAGAGATGGATATGGACATTTTGTTTCATTCTTTTTATGGCTGAGCAGAAAAGCCAGCTGAGAGATCCCCTGAAAGGGCTATTTTATTGGTACTACATTCTGAACAATTACATCTATTTCTGCTCTTGACAATTGCTCTTACAATGCCCAGATTCTTGGCTCAGTGAAATAAAAAGAAGTTTCTCAAGATGCTTTCAAACACAGTGGATTAGGCTGGGATCTGCTGTTATCTAAGTGAATGTGCTGTTATTAGTAGGAGTAGTTACATTTAGTGCACTAATTGGTGGCATAGATGGTCTTGCATGCAATCAAAGCTATTTTTAGGTCTCCTGACATGGTTAATAAATAACTGCTTGGGTCAGTGTGCTCAGTGGATGTCATTTCTTAGTAATTTTATTAGCTCATCTCTCTTGCTTTCTGTCATATGAAAGCTATTACTCTCTACAAATAAAATGGAGCAAACAGTGGGGATGCAGAAGTCTTGTGAGGATTAACTTGTGAACAGAGTTGAGAAATTCACCCTAATCCAATGTAAATATTGTCTTTAATAATTTGTAGCTGAAATGCCCTTTCTTTCCATAAAAAGCTTGTGAGCTGGTGTGGTATCCTGGGCTCAGAGGCTGCACAGCACTGGTGCTGTTGGTGTTCCCTGGCTGCACTCCGGGCAGGATGCACTCGGTCCCTGCCCAGCCGTGGCTGCAGCACAGCAGGGTTTGCTGAGAAAATCGGGTCTTTGCACTCAGCAGGGCCAAATATCCCCTGGGACGCTGCTGTGGGGAGTTTGTGTGGTGCTGGATGTAGCTGTGGATTGGTGATTGCCCTGGGTCACAGCACTGAAGCTGCTGCTGCTCCTGTTCTGCCTTCCCTCCAGCGTGGGGGTGCCCACACCTTGTGCTCTGTGTGGCTCTGTCCTGTGTCTTGTGCAAAGTGTCAGGGGCTGACTTAAGTGTCTGAAACCAAAGGCATCACAGCTGGGCAAACCTGGTTATTGTCTGAATGAGCCCTGTCTGGGCAGTGATGGTGCAAGCCCCTTGCTCTGGCTCACATCAGCCTGTCTGACAGGAAGGGGTGCTGGATCCAGACCTGGGCACAGCCTGTGGCAGTGGCACTGCTCTGGCTGCCTGGCAGAATCCAGATCCCACTGCAGTGTGGGACATCAGACACGAGCCTCAGCAAAGACTGAAACCAATCAGGTAAATACAAACCTCTCAAGGGTTTTGACACCACAGCTGGTCCGAGGTGTCTTCCCTGTGAGGGTGGTGAGAGCCTGGCACAGTTTGCCCGAGATCAGGTAAATACAAACCTCTCATGGGTTTTGACACCACAGCTGGTCCGAGGTGTCTTCCCTGTGAGGGTGGTGAGAGCCTGGCACAGTTTGCCCAGGGAAGTTGTGGGTGCCCCATCCCTGGAAGTGCTCAAGGCCAGCTTGGGTTGGGTTCTGACCAACCTGGTCTGGTGGAAGGTGTCCCTGCCCATGTCAGGGTGTTGGGACTGGATGGTCTTTAAGGTCCCTTCCAACCCAAACCATTCCATGATTCGACATCCCAGCATCAGAGCAGAGATCCTCAGGCAGTGTCCCACACCAGCACTCCTCTCCCAGAGCCAGGGTACCAGCAAAGGCACACAGAAACCCTTGAGCTGGCTGCCCACTTCTGTCCTCACAAACTAACAATAGCTCAGTGGGTTCAAAACTCCACATTCAATCAAAACTAGGTCAGGAGAATGCACCTTTCACAGCCCCATGCTGGTGCCCCCAGCATAGCACAGCAAATTTTAGAAAAATCAATCTCATTGTCACTGTTTGATAAAAATACCGAGGTGCTATCGACTGGGCAGGATATGGGCCTGTGTGTGGCCATGAATCTTGGCTTCATTTTGGTGAGAATTTGCAGTACGAGGCTTTGCTGTCTATTGCCATGTCAAAGCTCTTTAAACCCCTGCTCCTCAGCTCATCGTGCTGTGTCTCATTGCAGAGCAGGCTCCTGGTGTCAGATTCCCTGCCTGCCCACCTTAATGAGCCATCATTTGCAGCACCAGGTCATTAGTGGAAGGAGGCTGTGCAGGGAAGAACAATGTGGATACAGGCTTGGAAATAGCCGTGCCTTTTCCTTCTCACGGACAGTGCTGCAATCATAAAAAAATCAATCAGAACATGAGAAAAAAGCAAAGGCTCTTTTGATCCAATAGCATCAAAAATGGGGGCAAGTGCTGGGAGAACATCTCCTGAGCCCTCAGAACAGCCTCTGAAGGGGAGAGTGGGGTAGTTTACTTCTGAGAGCAATTTTGCCTTATGGACTTGCACACGTCACCAAACCATTATTTCGCTCCCAGTGAAAGAATCAAAGCAGGTGTGGGAAGCCATAAAATGCCTTTATTTGGCAAAACACAAAGTGGTTTATCTCCAAGTACAACTGGAGGAGCAGCCTGCTGCTCTAGAAGGGTATATTTGTGCACAGAAATGAGAGCTGAGATTGGCAGCCGGGCACTGGGGGGTTTGGATGCTGATTTTGGATTCAACCACTCCCCTGCTCCTGGGGGTTGCTCCCATCCCTTCAGTGGCTTGCTGGGATACTGCACAACACCTCTGGGGCTCTGCTCACATCGTGTTTTCTCCTTGTCCCACTCCTGGCCAGCAGTGTGAGGGCTTGGCAGTGTGTCAGGGGTGGCATACAGGTGACACTGCTCATCAGTGTGCGTGATGGGTTTGGAGGTGTTTGCCCTCCAAAACTCTGCTGCAGAGCAGAACCAGGTCAGTGAGTTTGCAGGGCTCAGAGAAACGAGCACTCAGCATCACCAGGTCAGCCCCAAGATGAAGCCCAGGTGGTTTTTGTTTTGATCCAGGTAATTGGGTTAATGAGAGGCTCTGAATTTTGGCCTTAGGGGAAGTCATGGCATGCACTCATCCACAACTGAGATGGGGAAGGGCCATAACTCAAAAGTGCTCGACTTGGAAGGGAATGGAGACCTTTCTGCTGGAAAAAGCACTGAGGAAGCCTGCTGAAGACCCACGAAGTGTGTTAGTTACACTGGATAATGCTGATGTGCTCTATTGTGTTGGAATCACAACTGGACTAAGGCTTGACAGTGAGTGACTGCAGAAACCTGTTACCTATGTTAATACAAGATGGATTAAATTTTCTCTGCTGTACTTGCATAATCACAATTTAGAGATAAGAGGCAAATCCTGATGTAACATTTCTTTTCTGTTTTATTTTCCTAAACAGCATCAGACAGGGTTGTGATTTCATGATCTGACAGCTGGCACAGCTGGACCCCATCATCTAACAAGTGCTTTGGGCAAAAGTTTGGCCAGGGACGTGGGACATGAAGCCAAACCCCTGTGGGTTTTACCTGTCTCTCACCAGAACTCGTGTTTCAGAGGGAAAAGCCATTGGCAAGCATGTCTGTGTGAGGAAATTGTTTTGCTCCTGTGAGGTTTTTGTGGAGCTGGGAAGGATTCAGTGAGGTCCATCAGGTGGGGATGGCTGAAGGGGGCTGTGTATCACTGCCCTCAGTGAATAATGGACTTGCCCAAACGAGCAGAGAGATTTCCAACCAACACCTTAAGAGCTTCCAGCTCCCCAGGGGCTGCTGGCAGGGTGCTGGGCAGGGTGTGACTCCAGCTGCCTGTGCCTGACACCAAACAGTGTCCAACACTGCAAACTGCCAGGGGACCCCGGTGTCCAACACTGCAAACTGCCAGGGGACCCCGGGACATCCAGCCCCTGCAGCTGCACCTGCTGGCTCATCCCGAGGAGTTTTGGGAAGCTCCTGTGGGTATGAGCCCAGGGCCTGGTGCAAGGATTCCTGTGCAGGTACCAACCCCTCTGCAGGTGAAGGTTCACCGTGGAGAGCAGGGGTGCAGAGCCAGGGCTGTGGAAATGGAGTACTCAGAGTCTCTGCAGTGTCAGCCAGGGGTTGCTTGGTTCCCAAATAAAGTTTTTCATGGGCTGCTGTGCTGAGCACTCTGGCAGCACCGCTCAGGAACAGAACGCTGATGCTGGGAGCTGCCAGACCCAGCCCAAACCCAGGAATGACACCCAGAGGGTGCAAAGGGATCCACGCCCCATCACTCTGGGGCAGTAGGGTTTGAGCAAGGGGTTAAAATGCTTTGATTTCATTTTTGTAAAAGAGGGCTGGTATTTTTGATTGGGAGTTGTGAGGGTAAAATGTAGATGTGGTCCCTTCAGCTGGAGGGTGAGGAGGGTGGTTCAGGGTGCGGGGAAGTCACAGCAGGGGCATCCCTGGGAGATGAGTTAAATAGATTTTTTTTGTTCCAAATTTGAATTTACTTCTCAAGATGTAATTTACCTCTTCGAGGCCATGGGATTTTTGCAAAAGATACAAGCTCTGTGGAAGCCCATCCAGAAACATCCACTGGGCTCAGGACAGCAGCACCCCAAAACCAAAGTTGTGAAAATTTCATAGTGTTGGTAGAGCTAAAATCTACAGTCTCTCCTGATGAAGCATTTAGGTTAAATGAAATTATTAGTATGTCTGTAGTTTGTATGCACAAATTAAATGTGTCTACACAGGGCTTTAATGTTGCAGTTACTCTGATTAAACAAAATAGCCTAATCAAGTTCTACTGATTTGGGGGAAAAAATTAAAATATAAATATGAAAAAAAAATTAAATAAATTTAAATCCAATTGCGTGAATCCCATCCAGCACCACGGAGCCACAGAGTTATAAAGGGTCTCATCACTTTATTTCTCCTTCTGTTCACATTTAACAGCACAGACACAGCTGAGACTCGAAACACCGATGTGACGCCGGGTGTGTGTGATCGGTTCGTTTACACAGACAGGTTAGTGAGCTCACATCTCACCCTCTTCCCGTGGTTCCCAAATGTCTTGTTTCCCTGAGTTGCATGACATCTGCCACCAGACCTGCTTGTCAGTCAGTGGGTGAGAGAACAGCGAGGTGGATGTGGGTGGAGGTGAGGCAGGAGATGATCCTGCCGTGCTGCAGGACCTCAGAGCGTGTTGTGCACATAAACCCTGCTCTCCTGCAGTGGGGAGGGGACAGGCTCAGGTGCCACCAAGGAGCAGCAGCCAGCCCCTGGCGCCAGCAAAGGTGAGAGAAAAGACACTGAATATACAGGAGAGGCCAGTTTCTCTTGTGAGTTCGACCTGAGCAGCTGAGGGTGTAACGGGGAGAGTGACCCATCGGTGTGAGCGGGGGGCTGAAGGCAGGAGAGTTCTGCTGACACACAATTCATTAGGGAGAGTTAAAATTCCTCAGGGAGAAAGGGCTGTGGACCAGCTGGGGATGAGCACTAGAACCAAGTGAACAGAAAGCTGCTATCACACATGCATGCTCCAAAGCTCTGCTGGGCCATAAAGCCCACGTGTTGGTGAGACAATGAAAGCCGTATTCATCAGCACAGAGGATGGAACATTTCCTGGTTTGCCTTGAAATGGTACACTTGAGGTATAAAAATCTAATTTAAGGGGTTTATGAATCGAGTATGAGAATGTGCCTGCCTGTGTCCTTTAATGCAGATTTTTCTATTACTTTCTCAGGTCATGGTGGTTAAAAAATGCAAAATGTTCTCAATTCAATACTGCAGCAAACGAGCACAACTGCACATCAGGCTTTACAGGGGGATGTTGCACTGGGAACAGACTTTAAACAGAAACATGGGGGGTTTACAGGCAGGATACCCGTTCTCAGCAAGCTTTGGGGTGCAGTGGGGTGCACTTAGGGACAGGTAGCCACAGACTCATTACAAATATTGAAACAATTAAAAGCTTCCAAGTTCAAACACATCAAGTCATTCACAGTCAAACTGAACAGAACAAGTACAGATGATTTAGCTAGGAAAAAAAAAAAGAGACTTTGGTGGGTGGGTGATTGCATTCCACATTTTTATAGCATCACTGCAGGCCTGAAGACAGCACTGTCCTTGTCCCACTGATATATATTTTAAAAAAATATTTCAGTACAGTCATGTTCTAAGCCACTTCTGTGAAGGCATTTTTTTTGTTTCCTTTCTACTTGGATGTGACATGAAGGTTATTTATTTTTAGCATGTTTAAAAATTATCCATTTTATATCTCTTTTTTTCCTTTTTTTAAGAAATCATTTTCCTCATTTAGAGAAAAACATGAACTTACTTAAAAATTGGTATTATGAAAAGTGTATCAAATTTCCTGTTTACTACTCCAAAAAGGCAATTCTGTTTTCTCTCTCTAGGGTCTGGTTAGATGCTAGCAAAATTCTTAGCAAAACTAAAGCTAACTCTGGAAAAATTCAGCTGGAATCGGCCGCCGCTGAAGTCGTACAAACTCTCGAGTGAAGTGGGCCACGTTTGCCTGGTCAGGACGGCACAGCCTAAACCCGGGCGAAAGCCAGCGTTAAAAAATCACACGGGCAAAAGCAGCACAAAAACAACACCTGGAGCGTTGCCAAATTCCGCCTCTCTCCTTTCACCGTCCCAAACTTTGGACTGCTCCCCTCAAGCCTTTCCCTGCCTGCATCGCGCGGGTGGCGGCCGAAGCGCCGCTCTCGGCGTTTTGGTTCCCGTTCCTTGCCCCCTTCCCCTCCCGTTCTGGCTTTCTGGGAGGCTCAGCCGCGCTGCCCCGGGCTCCTGGTGTCATGTGCTGAGGCTGGGCTCTGTCCACCCGCGGGAGCTGCCCTGCTTGCTGCCCAGAACGCCCTTCTTGGGCAGCGCGCGGAGGCCGAAGAGGCGGCAGGCGGCCACGCGGTACTTCCTGGACATGATGTTGTAGAGGATGGGGTTGATGGCTGCGCTAAGGTAGAAGAGGACGAAGGACACCAGGTTGCAGTACTGGCTGATCACTGCTATCTCCAAGGATCCGGCTTCGAAGGATTTGGAAAACAAGTACCGTCCTACGTGAAAAGGCAACCAGCAGAGTATGAAGGCGAACACCACCACAACTGAAATAAAAACAGCAGAAGGAAGAGTGTTGAAGTGTGAGTGTCAACATACAGGTGATTAACATTCCGTTTTGCAGCTCTGCTCCTTTAACAAATTAATCACAAAGTGTGACAGTGCCTCCCCTCAGCTTTCAGCTGTGTCTCAATACATTCTCTGAGAGTGTAAGTAAGTGATACTTAATACACTTGGATCATATCTAAACAGGCTGCCTGAATATTGCCCAACTAATCTGATGTAGCAAACTTCTGACCTATAAAATTTGTGTTTGCATCAACAGAGTGTTAAAGAATCCAAATGGTGACAAACATGTATAACCATCCATCATCTGCAGTGTTTAACAGAAGCAAATTATGTGAGATAGACTCAACACTGTGGTTTATGATAAAGAATGTAATCACTGGGAAGCAAAATTATTTAAGACAAAAAGCAAAATTGTTTAAGGCAAAGGCCCCAAAATAAAACACCAAATGGGGACTTGTAGAGCACATATGCCAAGGTAAGAAGAGGAGAGTGGTGCACCCCTCCAGTTTGCCCATTTTTTGGAACATGAGTTACTCCCAAGAAGAGTAAAACTAAATGTATAATACATAACTGCATAATTATAGTTATACACAATATCTGTAATACTGTTTTACTACTGTGGGTGCATTTACATGTAAACATCATGTCTGTAGAATAATAGGAATGAGTGTATCTCTGAACACTGGCCCATTGGAATTTCCATCTGAGAGAAAGGGAAACGGTTTCTGTTCATTTCCTGTGTGCCTTTGACCTTTATTATTTTTCATACTGCTCTGAGTGTATCTATTAATACACTACAGAGAAAAACCAGAAAACTCGAGCAAGGGTTTCTGACATTCTTAAGCAATTTTTACAGTTAATTTGTTCATGGAATCACAGAATGGTTTGTGTTGGAAGGGAATTTAAAGAAGATCTTTTTCCAAGCCCCCTGCTATGAGCAGAGACACCTTACATGAGAGCAGGTTGCTCAAAGTCCACTCCAACCTGACCCTGGTGTTCTCTTGTGTTAGCAAGCCTCATATCACGTCTCAGAAGATAATAAAATTCCAATTGCTGAGAGGAATGGTTATAGTTATCTTTCCCCAAAAATTCTGCACCAGCATTCCCAAGTTTAAAAGGATGCTTATGCAGGACTTTTGCTGGACTGGAAAGCACAGAGCTTGAGGTTCAGAGTAGGTTTTCCAGCTCTGCATCTTCTTGAGCCAACCACTCCCAGTTTTCCCTCACTATCTTCACTACATAATTCAGGTGATTTCCTAGCTCACATGGGGATTTGAATCCATGTAATGAATATTACCATGATGGCCATAATGAACAGAGTTTTAAGCACAGTCTATTGTGACTAGAATTTTAAGCAGATGTATGCATGCAATATCCCTAGTCAGGCTTTTGACAGTTTGATCTTCATGCTTGCAGAATCCCATGGATTTCAATAGGAATGGGGTGTGATAGCTCCTTTGCAAGTCAGGATGTACATTTAGGTGTTCAATTTCGGACCCAGAAGCATAACCTGTCTTTAAAGTTAAAAGAACTGCTGATGCTAATCCCATTTACTTGACGTTCCATGACTTGATAAAGCCTCAGAAAGTGCCTTCTAAATTTTAAGCAGAACATTAACACCAGTGAGAGCAGACTGCATTGAGCATCTGCTGCCACTGAGCCCTCACTAACTTCTTTCCATCAGGCAGCAGACTGTTATAATTTAAGGAACATTGGCTCTCTGTCAGAGGAGAGTCTTGCCACTGCCTGGCTGTTCTCAGACCTTGTAAAAAGAAAAAATAGTGCCTGAAATATTGCAATGCTTGTGGCAATACTTCAGGGCAGAAATAAATTTTATTTCAAAATTCTTTATGGTTAAGTATATGGAAATGTAATCATGGTAGTAATATATCTAATTTACTTACAGTCAGTGGAAGTTCATAATCCTGAACCTCTGGAAGTGTAAACAATTAATTACTTCCAAGGTCACGCTTACCAGACTAAAGTAATTCTATTGATCATAAAAAGGCATAAAGAATGCAGTGGGTTTTATTATTCTCCCTGCTGTTGCATAGTAATAAATCAGGACATGAACAAAAAGACCAGATAGGGTCCTTCTTGATAATTAAGGCACTTAGGACTCACTGCCACCTCTTGTCTGCCTCATTAGCCCACCATTTCAACGCTGCTGAAAGGAGCCTGTGAAAGCTCCTTCCTGCAGAGCATCTCATCCCCCCAAAATCCACGGGATGACTTGCACTGCAGAGGACTTTTGGCTTGGATAAGAGTACGCAGCAGCAGCAGCAGGATTCTGCAGTTTTCAGACACTAAAACTGCAGGACAACTTTCTGGGTATGTGTATCAATCTGCCACCACATGCACTGACTTAGTATGATAAAACTTGAGTTTCCATGTGCCAACCACAAGTGTTGTTTAAAGCATTCAGCAGAGTCAATTATACAAAGTCAGGAATGACAGTGTCTGTTGTCCTGATCCTGTTTCCTTACAGTCTCTGAGATTTTACAGCATCACAGACCTCAAGGGAGACACAGTGCTCCTGGTTCAGCATATCCTGGTGTTTTGCTAATACAGAAATGCAGATTAATTTTCATAAGCTTACACAGCCATGGTAGGAAATAACCCCAATTTGCTAAAACCTTGATACTCTTTTCCTATGAGTCTGAAGTGCACATCATGCCCTGCCTGCGTGGCTGTAGTCTGCAGCTCAACTTCATGGCTTGAGAAGGGTTTAGTTTTGTTTAAAAATCAAATAAACTGTTCTTCTGTAAATAACATTGGTATCCACAACCAAAGAGCAAAAATGCTCAAAAATCTCCAGGGCACGAGCTAATTATAACTGTAGTATTTGTCCTTGTCAGGGACTCTTATTAATATTTGTTTAACTGTTTGGGAGTCCCCAGTTAGAAATAAATCTAAGGGAGGAGGAGAGTTATTGTACAGATACCTCGAGGTTTAGCCCTTTGTATGAAACATTTTCCATAAAAGCTTTCCTTTGGAAGCAACTATAGTAAACTATCAGAGAGCTCCCAGTCTTTTTCTCTCTCTCTCACACACACAAGCACACACATCCTTTTGGAAACACAGAGCAAGAGGACTCGTACCTAACATTTTCACAGTTTGCTTGTTGTTCTTATCCCTGATGACAGTGTTTGGACCGATGTTCTTTCTCTTCCTCCTCCAGAGCTTCCTCCCGATGAGGCTGTACAGCACGGTCAGGCAGAACACGGGCAGGAAGAAGAAGATGCTGGAGGTCCAGACCATGATGGTGAGCAGCCCCGAGCGGATGGCGTACTCTGTGGCTCGGCACTCGTTGGTGCTCAGGGGGTTCGTGCCGTTCTCGTGCTCGACCCCCACCAGGATGAAGATGGGTCCGGCGCTGATGAAGGAGATGGCCCAGAGGAAGAGGATGACCAGCTTGACCTTCCCCTTGGTGATGATGACTTTAGCTCGCAGCGGGAAGCAGATGGCGACGTACCGCTCCACGCTGAGCGCCGTGATGTTGAGGATGGTGGAGTAGGTGCAGCTCTCGCTGATGAACTGGAAGAGCTTGCAGAGGAGGTCCCCGAAGTTCCAGGGCCGGTACTGCCAGAGGCGGAAGAGGTCCAGGGGCATGCAGAGGAAGATGAGCAGGTCGGAGAAGGCCATGCTGGACAGGTACAAGTTGGTGGTGGTCCTCATGTCCCGGAACCGCGACACCACCAGCATGGTCATGAGGTTGCCGATGATCCCGATGACGAAGAGCAGGACGCAGGCGACGGTGATGCCGGTGAGCACGGGCACGGGGAACAGGTGCAGCGGGGGCTCGGCGCCCGTCCGGTTCTCCGCGCCGCGGCCGCCCGCGCTCCCCTCCCGCATCCTGGCGCCGCGGGCTGCGCATCCCCGCCCGGCGCG
>VZRO01007150.1:786967-800146 GCA_013397915.1 Daphoenositta chrysoptera
GGTGCGGTGTCGCCTGTCCGTGCTCCCGGAGCTGTCCCCAGGCGCGGTGTCGCCTGTCCGCGCTCCCGGTGCTGCCCCCAGGTGCGGTGTCGCCTGTCCGTGCTCCCGGAGCTGTCCCCAGGCGCGGTGTCGCCTGTCCGTGCTCCCGGAGCAGGGTCCCTCCCCGGCGCTGTCAGCGCTCTGTCCCCGCACGCGTCGCCCCGCGGCGCTCAGCACACGCGGCCGGTCCCGCAGCCGCGGGTGCCATCGCCGCCTCCTCGCTCCGCATCTTTGCTCTGCCCTTGGATGTTGGCAGGAGCCCGGCCAGGCTCCAGTTCAGCGAAGCTGCAGCAGTCACTCGCTTCTACATGATTTACCTGCAATTAAATTCCGATTCAGCGAGTTACTGCTGTCCTCTGCTCTGCCCTTTGCCGGCGCAGACAGAACCGTGCTTCCCCAGCTGCGGACTCCTATTGTACTAAAGGACAGTGTTGTTCCCAAGAAGAAATAAGATGTAAGCAGAACAAGGTGAGACCAGGGGCAGTAACTTCCCACACTTCTGTATAGGGTGTGTTTCTCCCCCTTTCCAACTTGTCCCTACAAATTGCCGGGGACTGTGTGCTGCAGCACAATCTTTTTTCACTCCTGTCTATCTAGAGGGGCTGGATCTCTTGTACCCCATGTTTCAGGGGGCAACCAGTGCTCTGATTCCATGTTGACATCTAGCTTAACCATAGAATCACGGAATGGTTTGGGTTGGAAGGGATCTCAAAGCTCTGCCACCCGTGCCGTGGAACACTTTCCACCAGCCCAGGCTGCTCCAAGCTCCATCCAGCCCAGCAGGGAAGCAGGTTTCCCTGGGAAAAGCTGTTTCCCTGGGCGCCCTCCACCACTGCCATTCCCATTTCACGGCTGCAGGGCTTTGTTGAAGGGTAGGTAGAGCACAAGCACGTTGTGCCACAGTGCTGAGTTACTCTGAATGTGCCTGTTTTCTGTAATTTGTGCCTTCTGTAATCATGCAAGCATTAGCCTTAGTGCCTTGTCCATATCCTAATTTGGATGATATATTTTTGCAGTTTCGCTGGAATCAGTATTCTCATTCCTGCTCATGAACTGTGAGACAGTTTTGCAGCAAGTTACTCAACAGTTGCTAAATTTTATGAGGGATGGCTGCACATTAATTGCAGTTGAAAAGGAGGGAGAGCCTAATGTACTCCTCACTTTGTCTATGCAGCTGCCTGTATAGTTGTGTTATATGTTTCTGAATAAAAATCATGGGCTTTATGCCCCTAAGATACAGTAATTTCATATTAGAATTGTGTCCCCAATCTAATTTACATGACACTGCTTTATATTATGGAGGAGATGGCAACCGCCTCTGTGGTTAGGCTGCCAAATACTTTGCATTATTATAAGGGATTATTTCACTCTTTTTTAAAAATTTCTTTTCTCTAATAAATTCTCAGACCAGGGGTGTCAGCTGCAGGACGTTGATATTTGCCAGAGAAAATGGCCTGAAGCTATAAATGTGACTTTCTATGTTGAGAGAATCCTTCATTCTCATGAAATTCTTCCAGTTTTGCTGAGCTGTATCTTGTCAAAAGTGACCATTTCCCTTTCCCCAGAGAGACAAAAGCTTTCTTTTTTTTCCCCCAGGAAAACAATTTATTCCTTTCTAGGATAGTAACTCAACTGTGGGTGTGTATACCAAAATCAAGTCCCCAGCAGTGAGTTAGCACTCCAGGTCTGTACGCTCCAGACAACCTGAGCTTGCAATGCAATGATTTAACACTGAATTCCTTGGGAGTTTGGTGTGTTGTGAGCCAATTGGATCAGAACTGGCAGATGTACTTCAAATCCAGCAACATTGATCTCCTTCTTAAAAGGGCATCATGAGTCAAGGGCTCCCTGGCTGCTTTTCCTGCCTGGGGCTGGGTCAGAGCCAGAAAAAAATGTCAGTTGAGAGTGAAGAAAAGTAGCTTTAGTTTTCTGATTCTTTCTGATTTCTCTGGCAATTTCAGGCCAGATTTGGATGGAATATAAAGATTTGTTATCCCACAAACACTGCATGGTGACAGGTTCCTGCCTCTGCTTTGCATGTACTAAAGGACAATGGTGCAGACTGGTAATAAAAGGTAAGAACTATGAGAGAAGATGGCTCCAGGCTCCCAAAAGTTAATCTGCCAGCCCTCTGCTGCAACAACATTGGTTTCATGCTGCCAACAAGACAAGAGGTCATTGGTCTTACTGCAGTGAGAGAAAGGAGCTGAAGTTAAGTACTTTTTACTCTGTTTTATCCACTACCTGGATGTATGAGCAAACCAGATATTAAAGAGGTAATTTGAAAGATGCATTATACTGGACATCTACCTTTCATGGAACTCTTAAAATATTAGTTTCTCTTCAGTAGCTTCAAAACTGCGGTCAGCACTGGAGATGAGGTAGAAGAGTTTCTATTTCTGGAGTTTTGAGGTCTCTCTCCTATGTTCCATTCTTTCCATTTTCTTCTTATTCAGTAAAGTTGTAATTCTTGTTTATATCATTGTTTGTTGTCATGGAAATATCTGAAGGCTTTGATTCTACAATGATTATGTCCTTATTGTGGAGAATAGAAGAAACTGGAAAACAGACTTCAAGGTAGAGATTCATTTTAAGATTATATACCTTCAGCAACTCAGAGAAAAGCAAATTTGGATTTGTTTTTATGATATCCAGGGACAGAAGGTGTTTTGACTGCTGTTATAAACGTGGTTTAGAGCAGAAGGTGGCACCTGGTGTATGCTTTCAAAGGTTATGGTTTAGCAACTCTCATCACTGAGGAGTGCTGATGGAACAGCAGTAATCCAGCTTAATAATGTAAAATGCAGAATGGGCTCAAATTACTTTACAGTTGTTTATGTGGCAGTAATATCTGCAAGCAGACTTCAAAACACTGCTAGTTTATTAATCAAAGCTGTGCTCTGAGGTCACTAAATCAGAGGTAGCTGGTTGAGACTCAGCTTTTGGCCGTGCTTCAGCTCACTGTGTCACTGGGTCACACCCGGGCATCGTGTCCCTCTCCTCAGACTCCTTCCCCAGCTCCAGAGGGAACACGATCCCTTGGTGAGTGCTTCCAACCATGGGCAGGGACACCTCCCACTGTCCCAGGCTGCTCCAAGCCCTGTCCAGCCTGGCCTTGGGCACTGCCAGGGATCCAGGGGCAGCCACAGCTGCTCTGGGCACCCTGTGCCAGGGCCTGCCCACCCTCACAGGGAACAATTCCTTCCCAATATCCCATCCAGCCCTGCCCTCTGGCAGTGTGAGTCCATTCCCCTTTGTCCTGTCATTCTGTGTCCTTGTGAAAAGTCCCTTTCCAACTCTCTTGGAGCCTCTTTAGGTCCTGGAAGATACTGTAAGGTCTCCCAGAGCCTTCTCTTCTCCAGGCTGAACAAACATCTTCTACTGTAATTTGGAAATGGGTAAAGATCAGATGTTTTGCTACTAAATAAGAATTCCCAGTGCTTAAATAATTGCTAAAGCTCAGAAACATGAGGAGTACCTCAAGGGAAATGCTCAGAATTTTGTCCTCTGGTCACAAGATCATTTTCAGGGATTTCTTCAGCCTAGTGCTTCCAGATGCTGTTCACCAACTGGGATCTGGAAGCCAGTTATAGGGGATTACACAATATGGCATTGCTCAATGGTTTGCATTTTGTCCTTTGCATTGCAACCATTTCTGGCATTTAGTGGATTATATCTGATACCAATCAATGTCAGGGAAATGATTTAAGACAGGGTTGTTATGGAAGCCATAGGATGACACCAATAATCACTGAGAGACGAAATAATTATTTAGAAAAAATGTTTTATATAAAAAGCATGTAGAAAAATTTACAATATTTACACATTAATGCAACCTATAAAAATTTGCTACATATGTCATTCAGCATAAAGTGAGATGAAAAGTGGGAGTCAGGACACAGCACAAACAGAACTTGCTATATTTTTCCATTCGTCTTCAAAGGCGTCCTGTCTGATATCCCTTGATAATCTTCCCCTAAGATAATATCTGGCAAACATGCCTTCAGATCACTCAAAAAATGATTATTTAGTGTGATTCCTGTTGCAATATGCTCTGCATGCAGAGACCAAACCTGATAACAGGGGTCAGCCCTGTGCTGAAATCACCAAGCTCAGTCCATTTGCAAGGAGAACCTACAAAAGTAATTTCTCCAAGATAACAGACATACAGGTGTGTAGGGAATGGCTCTGTTCTCCAGCCTTTTCTGGCAGGGAGAAAATTTCTGAATTAAATACTGAAATCAGAAAGAAAACTCTAGAAACATTTTCTGTTCTCTGTCAAAACATGATTTGAGAAGGAGGCAAACCAAAGAGTTCCAGTAAACGGTGCAGAATTTCACATATTTGATTGCCACTGTAAACAGCGTGTGGGACACTGTTAAACAGCAGGCAGAAGTTAAAACTCGTTATTTTCAGCCTACACTGGTGTGTTTCTTTGCCCTAACATGCCAAAAGAAGGGTATTCCTGAAATTCTTCCCTTGCTGCTCCAACACAGGTATTGTAGTGAGCCAACATAGCTGCTGGTCTGAATGGCCAGATAAACACGGGCTGGGGTCTATTGATCCCCCTTGTTGGCTGGGCAGGAGGATGAACGATGCCTGTTCCCTGCTGAGGCCCTTGTGCAGGGGCTGCTCAGGGATTTAATTACCACAGCGTGCAGGTGAATGGGAGGGTTCCCACGGCAACCCCAGTGCATTCAAAAAACAGACAGCCAGACTTTCTCCTGCGAACCCTCTGTTGATGCAAAGGAACATTTGCAGAACTGTCTTCCTCTCCTCCACTATTTTTTTTTCCACCTTCCCCACTGTTTTCTCTGAATCTGGGTAAAATGCATTCATGGTGCAATTTGCTATTCCTCCACTGACAATGCTACAGACGTGCTGATTTACACTACCTGACTTTTGCTGTGCATGGAGCCCATACAGGCTAAACTTTCAAATCCTTTTAATACAAAATAGTCATTTTCATAGAGTTAAAAAATATACTGTTCATTGAGTTAAAAAATATACTGTTCATTTTCTAAAAAAAATGTATTTTACAAAAAAAAGAAAATTATGAAAATTTTCTGCCCATTCCTAAAAATAAAATCAAATAATTATAGCATTACCTAAATAAGCAGCATTTTTGTAAGTACAGACAGTTGTGCCTGTTTTCTTTAAAATGTTAGTCATTGGGGTGTGTTATTCTACATTACATCCTACCAAACACAGACCAGTACAAATAAACATGGAAGAATCTTGTCATGCCTAACTTGCTGCAAATTTCTCACAGAATTCATTATTTACAGAAACCCACCTTTTTTTTTCTGGATCCAGTTCTTGCTGTCAACAAGCGTAACAGCAACTGCATTACTGAACTTATTGGGAGCCTGGTGAGATGTCTGCAGCACAGTAATTAAGTAAATAGGCAGTGTTATAAAATGTTGATCAAAACACAGATTGATTTCAGAAGCTCTTCAGTGCCATTCCAGCAGCTGTTCTTATGTACAATATCCCGAACAAGACAAATGTGTTTACTCAAGACACGATCCTGGAGAATGCTTAAGCACATACTTAATTTCAAGCATGTGGATACCCTGGTGTAGTCAAGACTGTTTGTGTGCTTAAAATTAATTAGGTGCTTAAGTACTTTGTTAGATGAGATGAAGATGTGCAGCTTCTGCAAAACTCCTGGTCAAAAGACTTCTGGAGAAATTCCACGGGCACTTGGGGAACAGGATGTACAAAGGCTCCTTACAGGAGCTGACATATTCAAGACAGGGTCCCAACGGAGACCACAAGTAAAATTTGATATCCAGTCTGAGCCTTGAGTAAGCAGCCCTGGAGCATCTGCCATCCCTCGTGCCACAGCTGAGCCAGCCTGGAGCATCTCTGCTGCTGGTGAGCGCCCACCTGCCCGGGGTTCTGGCCAAAGGTATCACTGAGGGGTGCGAATCCCTCACACAAGCCCAGCCTGGCTGCCTGTGCCTGCACAGAGCATTGCCACTCACAGCCAGCTGCTGCTGCTGCTGCCCTTCCTGGCTGCTGGGACAGAACTCGGCACGGTCAGACCTCGTGGTGAGTGAGCTGAGAAAGGGGAGTCTGCTCCTGTTGGTATCGACACAGCTTTTGCTCGTTATCCCCTCTTTTATAGGAGTTTGAGCTGTCCCTGGCTAGAAAAACTGGGCCGTTTGGGATCATGATTTTCCTGTTCTAACCAATCATAAAGGCTCCAAAAAAACTTGCTTCTTTGTCCATGTCAACTATGTCACTGTTGCTGACAGAGACAAAAATTCTGTCCTCTCTCTTCAGCTGAAACACGCCACCTTGATAGATGGAATAAAGTCCGTATTCCGCCTTTTTAGACCAGCAGCTTGTCCTTGCACTTTTCATGAGCAAAATGGGCTCAGGGTAATTAGTCAGTTTGTAAACATACTGGACAAGCTGTTTGGGGTTCCTGATTTGTCCCAACAAAGCTGAGTCCTCGTTCTCGTTCTCACGGAAGCGGAAGTAAATTTGTGAGTAGATGTAATAAAAGCCCGTCTGGGGTATCACTAACTCGCCATTTCTCAGCTCCACATTGTAAAGGAAGGAGTGGCCTTTCCTTGATGATTCCCAGTTGTTTATTTTGTGTCCAATCCCTCTTCTGGGCAAGGGATTTACTTGAAAAAAAAAAAGAGAGAAATGTTAACTTAAAAACCAGGTAGTGAAGCCAGGTGTCTGCTTGATGAGGAGCCTGGTTTTTAACAACAAAGGGAGGAAACTTGCTCTTCCCAGCAGTTCCTTAGGTCCATTCTCACAACAGTTTGGTGGTCCATAAGTAAGCTTTATGTGGGAATTAACATGAACTGCCTTTATTTTTAATATTTGTGCTCCCAAATAAGAGGAAAAAAATCATGCTTTTACCTAGTAACAAAATTAAAATATCCGTTAGTGTCTGACACCCTCTGAAGCTGCAGAAACCTGAGCAAGCCCTTCATTACCATGGTCTGAATGTCAAGTCTCTCCTGTCTGTCTCACATTTCTAATAGGTCTGTCACCATAGCAGCTGGGACTCACACAACCGACAGAAGGAAATGAAAGAGGAAAACTTAACACTAGGAAAAAGGACATTTAAATTTTTTTCCCCCTAATGAAGGTTCCAAAGGAAGAGTTAGGGAGGCGCCCAGAGGAAACGGGCTTTCTCCGTTTGGTGAGAATTAGCGGAAAAAACCCAATATCTGGGACAAGATGATTTGTTTCATGCTACTAGCTCAATACAAGCATTAAGAAGTGTTTATAAGGATGAGACTAGCAATGAGAGGTAGTTTCTGTGGTGTTTAGCTGTGGTTAGAGGTTTTTCCTTACTGCGTGAGGCCAGGGCACTCCTCCTGCTGCTGCTGCCCGTCAGATGCGCCGCGATCCGGCGGCTGGGAGCGCGCGGCGGCTGCCCCTCCATGTGGGGCAGTGTCAGGGTCCTCTCAACTAGGGAAGGTGACAAAAGAAACCCCACATCAGAGGCAAGGACTTTGAAAAGCACATCTGTTCCACCTGACTTGATTTCACGGAATAGGTATGTCATTTTTTAACTGACTGAATCATAGACTGATGGCTAATTATTGGCTAATAAGGCTCAAATTCCACTTTCACTCTTGCTCTTGAAATGTCTTTATGTGCCTCTTTGTTCTCCTTTTCCTTCTCCCTCTGCCTTCAAGTTGTCAACAGACAGAATAACCCACAGTACTCAATTTTATGGTTAAATATTCCTAATCTTCCCTGTTAATTTCCACTTGTAGACTGTAATGCTTTTGCCCAGCATCTTTAGTGTGAGCTTCAGCAGAGCTATTCCTTAACTCACCTCTGCAGCTCCGTGCTGCATGTTCCAGGAGCTGGGATAATGGGAGGGCTTTTTAAATGTCCCCCATAACACACGGGACTGAGATCTAGAGGCTGAGTCCTCTGCATCCACCTTGGATAATTACCTTGCTGTAACCACTTGACTGTATTTCTGCCTCCTGCAAATTTTCCTTCTAGTAATAAGTAATCATTTTTTGATGACTTGATGCCAGTACAAGATCTTAAGTCAGTTTTCTTTAGTTTTAAAAAATCAAGTCATTACACGTCAAGTGCCACTAGCGGCTCCTTTTTACCACAGATAATAAAATTATTATAATACCGTTGATTGCAGATATGTTTTCCTCGTAGCTTCTTGACATCATCTGGCAACAAACACAAAGACAATGAATTAGCTTGTCAGCTGAGGCTGACAGGTGCAGGAAAAAGACATCTTTTTTACTCATGAATAAAGGGGATTCTGGATTTGATCAACAAGCAAATAGGAAAAAAAAAGTACCTATTATTTTGTTGTAATAAAGAATTTCTGTTTACATCTTTTAGGTAATGAAAGACATGGGGAAACATTTTCAAGAGCTCAGGCATAAGTCTACTGCCATTCATTGATGGGTTTTGTCCTGCCACATTTCTAGTTATCCATCTATCCTATTGTTGTAGTAAGTAGTATTATTATCATAATTGTAACTTACTTCTGGCACCCAGGCTACCTTTTCCTAAGCAATCAGGGAGCTAGTAGGTATACTAGATGAGTAAACATCCACCCACTAAAACAATGCTTTCTCTATGCAGAAGTTCAGGGACTTCACTGGCAGAGCTTCCACCA
Source organism: Daphoenositta chrysoptera (assembly GCA_013397915.1). Lineage (NCBI taxonomy): Eukaryota > Metazoa > Chordata > Aves > Passeriformes > Daphoenositta > Daphoenositta chrysoptera. The sequence goes on from VZRO01007150.1 coordinate 795,642, forward strand.
AAGGAGCCGAGATCTCTGAACACAAATGAAGAATCTCTTTTGGGCTGCAAGATCTGTCTCTGCCAGGAAATTTCAGCCAGAAGAGAATTTTTATGGATGAGCTTGTTTATGCGCTGGAGATGAGATTTTGAAAGCCATTCCAGAAGATTTTAGCCTCTGTGATTTTTCAGCCAGGCTGACTTTGTTCTCTGTAGCCAGCATTATGTGTATTGTGTGTAAGTCACGCAGGAGGTGCTCTCTGGGAAGGTGCTGTGCCCGATGCTGTGTGCTCACTTGCTCTTTCCTCCACCACTACATCACCCAGCTCACGACTGGACCACTCCTTAGGCACCTCTGCACCTCTCCCTGTGTTACACTTAATCTCATTTTCTCTTCCCAGTCTCCCTGCATTTCCAAAAAGGCAGTGACAGCTCTGATAGCACCGTGATCAGTATGGTCAGGTAGAAACCCTTTACCCTGAGGTACTTCAGACAAGCCAACCCATCACTGGAATTTGCTTAGTAAACGCTGATTGCCTTTGCTTTATTATTTCCTGAATGCAGTGAAACCACTTTTATGGGTTGTTTGGTTGCTTTTTTCCTTTGCTTCAGTGCAAGCACTCTGCAGCTGGAGCTGTGGCCTGACAATTGCTTTGCAATAGGACAATCCGAGCCTCCTTTATTCTGCTATTAGGATTCTTTCAGCTGTAACATCCCCAAGCACACTGTTCCCAAATACCTTTTTAATTAACTTTCCCAGGTGCCACTTTACTTGCCAGCAGGGATCGGCTTCTCTGTCTTCGCTTTCGATGAGGTCCAAGTTTTGGATGGAATTTCCGATCTCCTCCCCGGTGAGACAAGCGATGCCGCTCTTGGAGTACGAGTCCTGGAGCTGCAGCACAGGGGAAAGCCAGGATTTTTCACCCATGATGTGTCTGCAGCTGTGGTATGTCACTATATTCACTGTGCTAAGGAACACTTTCTTTTTTCTAAAGCATTTGCTAGCATGGTGCAAGTAGGGCCGTATGAACATCATGAGGATTTAATTCATCCTGATTTGACATTTTTCAATATGAGGGCATACCTCACTGCAAAAATATGCTTGCATTGTTTCCATGTACATAAATCTGGTATCCAGTATTCAACTTAAAAGGTTCTGTGAAAATTCAATACCCAAATCCCCAATGTTGGAAATTCTTTAGTTTCTCTAGTTCCGCATTAAAAACATTTTTTTTTGCACAAGACTGGTTTTTTCAAAAGGTATTGATGACGAAACCAAATACTAGAACTTAAAAGTATTTTTTATGCTGCCTTTTCAGCCAATTCCATTTATAATCCAGACCTTTGCTGTTACATATCCATACCATATCCTCCCCATATCCAGTCTGGAGTCTCTCCTAACAGCATCTGTCCTAATAGTCCAGACAACTGAAATGACATTTGAGTCCAAATAAAATTATAATGCTGGATGTTTTTGACATGAACCTCTGTCTCTATCCTCTAGCCACAGAGAAAACACTTTTTTTTTTCTGCTAGGATTGAAGAGATTGGCAAAACTCCTTTTGGCTCCAAGGGAATCTGACTGGGAGAGTTTTCCTAGGGCAAAGCTCTGTCCAAGCTCCCTGTGGAAGCGACTCCAGCTGGCGCTGTTGGTTAATGTGGGAGCACAGAACCTGAGAGCAGCCCCTGTTTGCTTTGAACTGGGCTCCTGCTGCATCAGCTAGAGACTGGCCAGGCTTGTGGAGCCAGCAAAGCACTGCGGGACCTCGGAGCAAACAGCAAGAAACATGCAAAGAATTCAGATGGAAATCTGGTAGTAGCATTTAAATTTCACTTTTTTTGTTGTGTTAAAGAAACTTGGTTTGGTTTGCTAAACGGATGCATTGTTTTCTACAAGTACCAGTTTTTAGCTGTCCTTGAGGCTGGGGTATTGAAAGCAACAAATGTGTTTCCTCCTTCATACTCCATGGTTTTCCTGGCTGTTAGAAAACAAAGGCGTCTAGGAAGAGATTTCCTGCTCCAGGGGAAGGAGATTTCACCTCCTTCAAGTCCCACCTTCAGTTTGCAGCAGCAGATTCCACTGAGCTTCAGCTAGTACTTGAAATTATGTGTTTTGTAGTCAGCAGAAAGAAAAGGGGCCCCCACTACGAGTGTTTGTGAGGGTTTCTATGTCTTTGCCAAGGAGTACAGTGGTATTTTTAAATCAGGTTTCAAGAACTCAAAGTGATTAATATTATGTGCTCATTGAGGTAAAACTACACCTCTGGCAGATTTAACTAAACAATGAGCTTCAATAACAAAGTAGTTTGACGAGTTTAAGAAAAAAAGCCACACATAGGCAAGTTGTGAGGTTACTGTTTATTCTCTTGCAGACCTGTCACAGCTCAGCTCCCAGCTTTGCCCTCCCATCTGGGAGCCAACAGTCCTGTGCCTCTGCCTCTACTTTACCTGCTCACTTTTCCCCAAAACAGCTTTACTGTCCTGGCACTGGAACAGTATTTTGTATGCAGTTTGAAACCCTCAGGGAACGCAACCTTGCAGCAGCACATTATGGTACTCAAGGACTGGAATTCCTCTTGTGAGATTTACTCAAATGAGGTTTATCTGTAGTGCTGAACCCTTTGAGGACACAACTCCTGCAGGAATCTTATCCTGTAAAGCCTCTCTCCTGTGTTAGGAGTGGTTACTGGACTGTTTTTGAAACAGAAGGAAGCCCGAGGATGTTGTCCTTTCAGCCCTGTATCCTGAAGTGTAAGAACTTTATTGTCTCAGCACTTCCTCTTAAAGCAAAAGAGTTAAACAAATGTCATACTCCTAGTCCTAATCAGGTTACTACAAGCTGTAGTGGAAAAACCCTGCTAGTTACCAGCATGCGTTTTGTGAAGGCAGAAATACCTGCAGTCTGTGCAGCCACAGGAATTTTGTGAAGGTGTAGAAATGCAGGGATTGTGAACATCAAAGGGAAGAAAAACGTGCAGACAAAAATCATAGTGTATCTACAGAGATTTATTCCACATGCACCAGGTGGATGTGGGGTAGCAGGCTATTTCTAGGTGAGGTTTTTGCTGTTGATTGTGCACCAAATGGCACATGCAGGAATATGTGGTTAAGGTACCCCCTCCAGAGCCAGCAACCTTTGTTTGTAGCCCAGCGTAACTTAAATTTGGACAGATTTACCCCTTCACACCAAAGGCAGGCTTGTTATTCTTCAGAAACTCTGAGGTGTATTTTGGGCAAGTCCCTGGGATGTGTTTGTATCCCAGGTGTATATATTTGATTAGCAGGAAGGAAAAGATAAGTGTGGTTACTAATTACTTAGATTAGCAAGTTTGTTAGCAAGGGACTCTGAACTGTGTGCATGAAGAAATGAGGATGCCTTTATATATTTTTCTTCATTAGCAATCACATAACCTGATTTCATAAAGTCAGCTCATTTCTGTGACTTCCCCATTTGACAGCCCCAGCTATAAATTCGGCGGGAAAATCTGTTTCATACATTTTGAAAGTATGAGCATTGGCTCCTGTTGCAGAACACTGCACACCCTTTGCCTCACAGAGAACTGTGACATCTCAGAAGACTTCACCTATTAAATCCAACGTGGCATAAATGCATATATAGCACAATATGCATATATACGTTATTAATAACAATATGATTAATAATGCATTACTGAGTGCATATATACAATAGTAATTTACATTTATGCAATGCTTTCTGAAGTTGTAGATGTACAGAACACTTACCTGCAGGTAGGTTTACCTATGTGCCAGGAGGAGCAACATACAGGCACAACTTACAGCAGAACAGTAAATTTGGGGAAAGACACTCATGGAAACCCTGGGTACCAAGGGGTCCATGAAAAGCAGGGTCACACACAGGGGACTACCAACTAAATGCAACTTTCTTGGAGTGTAAATGATCTTTTGCAAGAAGAGGGAAGAGTTAAGCAGCAGCTGGCGGGCCTGAAGGATGGCTGCAAGTAGACCAAAGCTTCTAGACAATACAATGGGAATTTTACAAGTTTTTCTGGGGAATTCAGTGGTGTTTGCTGTCTGGTGTAGTTCCTCTAGGATTAGTCACAGTCCTAAACCCCTGTATCGTCCTACAGGGAGCATCTAAGAGGCACTTGAGCTCTCCTCAGTCCTCCTCCGCGGTGCCCGGACTGCCCAGCTGACAGAGCCTGTTCCTCCCAAGCCCTCCCGCACCGCAAAAGCGATGAGACGGCGAATCCGCGCTCTAATGGGAAACACATTTCCTGCAGAAGCGCATAACTTTGTTTTTCGAGTCGGACGCTGTGCAGCTGCCCTGGCTCTGACCTCGGCTGCCCGCGCCCGCCCACGGCCCGGCTGCGCTGCAGACAAAGGCCCCGGAGCTCTTTGTCCGCGGGAGCGGGGGCTCCGCCGGGCCCGCCCGCGGCCCCCGGACCCGCGTGTCCCCCCCGCCGCCGGGCCCCGCACAGACCTGCCGGAGCTCGCTGGTGAAGTACAGGAAGGTGACGGCCACGCACACGGACTGCAGCAGCACGG
>VZRO01007151.1:8141-18998 GCA_013397915.1 Daphoenositta chrysoptera
CAATTTTTCTTTTATTTTAAATAATAATAATAATAATAATAATAATAATAATAAAATGCACGCAGTGGTATTGTTTATTTGGGTGACGGGGACAATCGCAGCTGTAGATAAGCTTGTGTCTCCTTTCTGAATTTGTAAGCGATTCCTTCTGTATTCAAAAGCAAAACAGCTAAAAAGCCCTGACTGCTGAGCATTGGAATGAACTTAAAAATTTAACTTAGAATGTTTGAAAAAGAAGTGTTTGGGGAAAAAAAAACCAAGGTAAGTTAGTTGTGTGTTTTTTGTGGGTTTTTATCTTTTTTGCCTTTTTTTCCCTCCAGGTGACATCTCTCTTCCTTTGTGCTTTCAGACTGAAGGGATGAACATCTCTCCTCCTTACAGCCTTAGATTACTTCTCCTGCTCTGTCTTGCCTTATTCTCTTTCTCCATGTGCTCTTCCCCAGTCTGTTGATTCTCATACTGAAGCCCTGCCCCATCCCTCCCTTCCTGCTCCCCTAACAGTCTCTATTTTTAACAGTTGTCATCTCAGTGGTGTCTTCCTCTGGCTTCAGCCTCTGTTGACAGTGACTGGTGTGTAAGTTCCCTCTCCTGAGCTGTCTGCCATTCTTCTTTTGCTGGAAATGATCACCTCAATGACAAGCTTGCAAAACTTCTATCCAAGCAGTCCCTTCTTCCCGGACATTTGCCCTTTCATCCTTCATTTCTTAATCAGAGAGTCGAGACAACCTTGACCACAGGAGTAAGTGCCTGGAAAGATGCCAGGGGAATGGCAGGTCTCCATTGACTGAGGACAGCCTGGCTCCATTCTTGTCAAAAATAACGAGATGTTCTGGGTGTATCCATCACAACCAAATAGGTAGAAAATAAATCAAGCTATTGCAAGATTTTTTTTTAAAGGAAAAAAATAACCCAGAATATTGAGAGCTGCACAAAGTAATTTACTGCCTACTCTTTCCCTGGTCATCCATGTGCACTTTGTGATGGAAAAGGTTTTGAGTGAAGCACAGATGATACTCTTGTAGCTTGTTCAACAATTTAAATCAAATTTAAAGTCTTTCAGCCTATAATAGCGGCTATTACTGGCAAAATTATACTGCAAATCTTATTACAAATAAATGAAGGCTTTATTCTGTGTACTCACTGCAATGGGCTGTGTTTGTACTGGTTTAGTGATGTTTTCTTGGCATCTAGTTACTTATTTATAGCCTGGTGTTACACAGAGACATGGCAGGGATAAGAATGGGAAAATTCAGACGTGTGCCTGTGAGTTGTATACTGCTGTCTGATTTACCTGAGGAAGAATTTGTATTTGAGGCACTACAATAAATTGCTTGCTTCTTCAGCAGTGCTGGAGGGAAGACTTAGATTTGAAGACAGGGGAAAAAAATCCCTCAGTTGTTGTTTGAAACAATCCCAAACCAGGTTGACTTTGAATGAACATCTCCATTTCAGTGAGTGCTTAAAATTGTCACTGAACTGATCAAGGCAATGTTTCTGCATTGTGTTGTAGGATAACTACAGAAGTTGAGAAAATATTTGTCATATAGGTGTGGAAATTTTAATGAAAATCTCTATAATTTTATTTTATTAGTTCCAGAGGAAATGTAATACTTGATTCAAATTGAAAAACTCATGTGTTATTTTGTATTTGAGAGATTATGGTTTACAGACCCTGTGTGGGTGAGAGCACAAGCTGAAGATTTTTCCACCATAGCACTGTCAAACCCCAGCTGTGAGATACCCAAGTGTGGGAGCAGCTCTGATAAATGGTCTATCACACCTGTTTTGTTTGGGGTTTTTTTAATCCCTGCCAGCTGGTTTATCTTTCTTTGGCTTCAGCAGAGGCTGGGAACAAAACTATTTCTCCAGGGAGAACCATTGAGAAGTGAGGAGGTGCTATGGGAAGCGTGCTGTGGCCTGCACTTCAGACCAGATTAACACTGTGTGAAGATTAGAGAATTATTTTGTGATGGGAGAGAGGAAATTGTCCTTGGCTTCTACTCTGCTTGTCAGCCTCAGGTCTGTGGTGACTTTTTCACTGATGCAAAGCTAAAATAGAGCTATGAAACGAGGCCTGAACACACTCACCCATTTTCTGGGCTGTGCGACCATACAAACGCCTGCTTTTAAACCTGGAGCCTGGCACAGTGCAGATTGGTAAGGCAGGGGCTGTGGGGCACGGGGCATCTCCAGGCCCGGGTCACTGACAGAAGGGAGCCCAGGTAATTTCAGCTGTAAATCAGTGCTGAGTTTCCCAGAAACAATCCCACAGGAGCAGTTCTTTCTTTCAGCCTTGCCCCTGTTAGAAATGGTTGGTTTAGGTGTGGTTATTTGAAACACTACTGGGTGCCTCTGCTCTTGGATTTGGTTGGGTTTTCTGGCTACACTGAACACTGTGCTTCCAGTGTTTCTCCATGACTTGCAGACCAGCCAACTTGGGTAAATCTAGTCTAGTAACATTGACATCATTTCTCAGTGACTTTTTTTTTTTTTCTTTCAAATTGAATACCATCTTTTAATTATAAAAAAATGGCAAAGTTTGTACTTGTCCCTTCTGTGGAGGCTGCTTTTTTTTTTTTTTTTAATATGTTCTTACTAGGTAGCACAAATAGCAGGTATTTTAAAAGCAACTCTTAAAGGTAGGTCATATTCTGATGGAGCCATTCCAGTTGACCTGCAATATGCTGATCAGTGAGAGTGGAGGGAGGAAGCTTTGCTTTCTCTCTGCTCAGAATAAAGCATTGGATTGACACACTTCAGGGCTAGAAAGGAATTCAGAACATCCCCATCTCAGCACTGAGCTGTCTGTGAGAATAAGGCTAATAAAAAAAATACTTAATAAAACTTGCTTTACAGTTTAATCTTACCTCATTAGTACATACACCAGGGCTCTTTCGCTTCAGGGTTTTCTACAACAAATCAGCCTGAGAGGTTAAAAATTTGTACTCAGAAAGGTTAAAATAGGCAATACTATAAATTGATGAGGCAAACACAGCCTTTCTTTTGGGAAGTGTTAAATATATGTATATATACAATTGATGTCAGCATTTATAACACTATAGGACTGAAAAAGTCTTGGTACTTTAATGTTTACTGATAGGGCTTCTTCTAGTCTGGTTGGTCTTGAGGGAACTCAGGTTTGCAGCTGCCCTACCTGCATGTCTAAGAGGAGGTTGGCTTTTAGTAGGGAGAGGAAAATGGGCTCAGTACTGATTGGGTAATCCTGCCCTAGATGCAGGAAATAAATGGAATTATAGCTAATCTTTATTACTTTTAGATAATGCTGTCTCTTAAGACTGTATGTTCTGGCTGTAATATCTAAAGCTTTTGGTACTGGAATTAAGCTAAGCTTCAGTGTGTTCTGGGAGCAAGTCCCAGTAGCTCCCTACGACCTGTTCCATGTCCCTTTACTGTCAGTGCAGGCCTGAAACTCTTTAAGAGGAATGCAGACCTTCTGTGATACCGTGTAAGGTGTAATTTGTCTGTCTTCTCAGACAAGGGTAATGCATGGGCTTATGTAGTATTTGCATTATTGGTTTTTAGAATGATACCGTTGTCAGTGAACTCATAGTATGTTTTATCTCATATATATATGTATCATATATAACTAATAGTTATGATTCATACTAGTTTCTGTTTTCATATTAACTTCCAGGTAGCACCTACTGGGTTGAACTGCTAAGTGGGCATTATTGTTTGCTTATATAGTTATTGTCTGTAGGAAAATAGTTGGCAAATCTTTTTGGTCTTTGTTCAATTTTACTTTCAAGTCATAAAGTCATCACTTTTTAACTAGGTACAAACAGTAGCTATACAATTAGTATGCAAATTATATGTAATGGTGTAGAGTTTGTGTGGGGTGCATAAGTAGTTTGTTGTTGGAGTCTACTTTACATTGCACAGTCATAAGGATAATAAAATGTATGTTATATGATATGTAATATGGTGGCATGAGACAAAGGTGTCTGTAACTGTAACCTCTCATCCTTAGTTCACAGGTTAAGCAGTGACTAAACCAGCTTTTTTCCTTTCTATTGTTATAAATATATGCAATATAAAAATATGTTAAATATAAACTCCTTTTGTGATGAATCCAACATTATTCTTGTTACTTTAGTGCAACAGCTCAGACACTGCTGTTTGTGAACATCAGTAACAAACATAACCATGGTGAACATTGGACTTTCTTTTCTCTCCAAGAAAAGACCTAGGTATTAGAGTTGGCATTTATGATTGATTTTTAATTCTAAAGTCTGTTTTCAGATATCTTTCTTTTTTTTTTTTCCCTAAATTTCACTGATTTTTATTGCCTGCTTTCCTCTCTTTTATTGCAGGTGCGATTGGGTATTTCCCTGAAAACACCACAAATTTGAACTCAAACCCTGCCCATCTAGGGTACTGAGAATTAAAAAGAAGCAAGGACATTTAGGTGAAGTATTTCCTGCAGACTACTTTCCTGTCTGTGCTTGGAAGTGGCACAGCTTGTTCAAAGCCGTGTGGTAGGGTTGCAGAAAGATGGGGTCTGTATTGTTTTTCAGCTGATGCATTGCAGTAGAGTAAATAAGTTTATGCTTGTTTTTTTCATTTGTTTTTTTTCTCTGACTCTGCCTTCTAGTCTTTGGGATGGAGTAAAAAGGAACGTAGGGGTGTCTGGCTCCCTCTTCCCGCATGCGAAATACTGGTGTTGGTATGGGAACTTAGAAGATATGGGAACAGCCTGAGTTGTTAACTTTTCATAGCCAACAACTTCTGGGTTGATTGTGCTGCCCAGCTGATGGAGCTGATGCACCAGGGTGTAGTGCTAAGCTTTCTCAGGCTGGGACGTCTCAGAGTTTGAAATGTTCCTTCTTTTTTTCCCATGTCTGGCTCTTGGGATCTTCAGAGTTTCCAAGGGGATGATGGCTTCTTCATTTATTCTTTTGAAGACCATTGAGTACTTAGATTCTGTGGCACTAAGCACAGTAGAAGTATGTGGAAAACAGATGTAGTTTTTGATTGAAAATTCACCAAGCTCCTTGTGTCTACCATACTGGTAGTTTCTCTTGCTACAGAAACAAACAGTACATGAACAATCCACATGGTTTTCTTTTTGTGCATGCAGGTCAGCTTCAGAGGTGGTTGTTGCTGGTTACAGGGACAGTTTCAGACATGTACACACCCAGATACGCCTTTGTGGCCCCATTGGTGGTGTAAGCCATGAAGTCATATTGCAGATGTGGTGTGTGTTCAGTTTTGCTCTTACAGTGACTCATTTTGAAAGGTAAGTGGCTGAGAGCCTCATGCAATGTATCAGTGATGTCCAGATTGGAGAAAATAGTCCAGCTACACAGCATTTGATGTCCTGCTGCTGCTGCTCAAGGGCGTGGATTTTATGCAAACGTAGCCCAACAGCCAAACTAGCTTGCTCAGGTGCCACTGGCAGCTGTCAGGCCAGCTGAGACCTTGCAGACTTCACATAGGTTACAGGCAAGTTCTCATGAAGGTATAATTCAACTCCAGGAGTTGCAGTCGGGTCTTCAAGAGGAGCATGTGGTTACATTTATCTGCAGAGAGCAACCCAATGCTCCGGAAGAAGGCCCTGAGCACTTGCCTTTTTGTAGTTTCCAGGATAGCGACCTGCCTGAATTTCTGGCTGGCAGCACTAACACAGTCCTGCTTTGGGGTTTCTTGAATGATCAAAGTAAAGCTTTCAGTTCCTGACTTACTTGCTCTTGGAAGAAGAGAACTGGAAAGCCTGTCTGCATCCATACACATCAAAATCAATAGAGGGCCTTTCATGTTTGCCTAAAAAGGCTCCTGTACCTTCCAGAAAAACCCTCAGCAAAGTCAGTTAGAGGAGCTCCACTTGAAGCTTCAGAGTCGTGGGATGAATCATGGCTGCCCATGTCTGACAGAGAGTGTTTGAGAGCATCTCCTGGAGGAATTCCTTCTTAGAAGCACTTACCTCTTACCTGAATCCCTGCACGACTTGCTGCAGCAAGGCAAATGCACCCGAAAGGCTGCTACCATGCCAGCTCAGCCTGCTTTGCTCTTACTCAGGAGATGAAGGGTCTAAATAGCCACTACTTTCACTGTGCTGGTCCTTGTACCACCATGCTGGACTGGCTTTTTAAGTAGAATAAAAGGTTTTTGCACGTTTGAGGCTGAGTTTTGGAGGTATTTGGACAGACAAAGCTTACAAGTGAGCTGAAAGTTGGTTTGGAACAGCGCTTATGCTTAGCCCTACTGTTGATTTAGAGGCGTATTTTATATGTCCCTCAAAGCACAGATTAGCCTAAGAGCTGGTTACTCAGCTTTTCATTAGCACCTCTCCCTCTGATAGAGGTTTGTCTACAGTGAAAGCAAGTCTCCACATGCATACAGTCAGTGGTGAAAGGCTGGTGAAATCCTAACCTAATACTACACTGGGACAGATCCTTTGTGTCCTGGAAGGGGCTATCCTCCCCATAAATCATAAATGGACACTGGAGACTAGACTGGGAGAGAGCTCTGCATGCAGCCCAATTAATCCCATCTGCTTTGAGATGGGAAGAAACACTTGATGTGGAAGAAACATTTTTCAGATTGTTCCTATACCCTGTTCTGAAGTTTTCTGCTGAAGTTTTCTGTGGATTTCAGCTCTTTTTTCAATACTAAATGGAGGGAGATGACAATGGCCATTAGTGATGCCATATGAGGAATATTTAAATGAAAGGCTTCTCTGGAAAGCTATAAAAGAGAAAAACAGCCTTTAAGCAGGACTAATCAATGTTGTCAAGAGACACGTTATCAAAAAGCATTGAGGAGAAGGGAGGAAAAAGAAAGTGGCAACCCTGTGTAGCAACATGTAGTCTCTTGGAGCACAGTCACAAAATGAAACACAAAGTCTTGTAATAAACAGCTGACAGAGCTGAGATGGGAGCAAACTAGGACAGGGATCCTAGGGCTTTCTCTGTGCCACTTGCTTCTCCCAGAGGCAGCACTCGCTGTAGTTGATTAAAAATAAGAAGACTTCTGTCTAAAGCTTAATCAGACATTCTCTCTTTAATGTGAGGGAATGGAAAAGCCAAGGACGAACTCTACTGCCAACACAGACACTTTTAGTTAGACTTACCTTTTCCTCTCTGTCCATTCTTAAAGGGTTGGAAGTACAAGATGGGAAACGTGCTCAGCCATGAACTGGGTTGTCCATTATAGCCATGTTTTTTCCTTCTCCTCTGTGCTTCAGGCTATTTATTCATGCTGGAGGCCTTCTGAATGACTAAGGGAGGGTGAGGGTTATGTGGTGAAGCTTCTTATCCTGACCCAAGAATGGGGTTGGTCACTTCTCTCCCCAGCCCACCCCCTCATCTTTGCTGCTGCCAGGTTGCTCGTTGTGAAAGCTAAATTGGTTTGGGTTGAAAAATAAATCCATTTATTGTTTTTAAAGATTTATAACTTGCCAGTAAAGTTTTTTGGTATGTGTTTAAAGTTCTGAACATTGTAACTAAGTGTGAAGTTTACTTTTTTAGGCATACTATTTATTTAAAATTGCTTTGAGGCATTACTGCCAGCATTTTTTTAATGATAAAATAGTTGCAGAAAGAACTATTTCACATATTTGAAGTGCTGCTCATATTCCCTGAGGGAAAGTGTTTCTTATTTTGTGCCTGATTTTTGTTCTTTACATACAGCCCTCCTAGAACTTGACACCTTATTCAAACCTGCTGGGTTTTAATTGAATGCAAAATTGCCCAAAGCTCAGCTTGCTTTCACAAAAAGTATTTTGTAATATGTTTCAAGTTGGATTTCCTGACTCCAGCTGCTGCAGCAGACGTTTTGTGCAGAGATATGCTTTCTTTTGGTGTGCATAAAACTGTCTCATATTCTGAAAAAATTACTCTGCAAAATGCAAGGCTCTGGTACAGAATGGTGGTAATGACAGCAATATCTATCAAGGTAATTTCATGATGCTCAGTGTTGCTTTGCAGTTTTTGTTAATCTGTGAGGGGAATCATTCCTGTTTTATTTTCTTTCTGTAGTGGCATATTGAGCTCGTTTATCAGCATAGAGAAATTTAGGTTGGAAGGGACCCCTGGTGGTCATCTGGTCGGACCTCCTACTCAAAGCATGTTCGACTAGATCAGGTAAATTTTCCCTTGTGTCTAATTTGAATTTCCTGTTTCCCAAATTTTGTCCATTGTTTCTTGTCCTCTTACTGTGCACCTCTGAGAAGAGCCTGACAGCATCATCTCTGCACCCTCTAAGTGTGGGCAGCACTAAGGTCTCCCTGGAGCTGTCTCTTCTCCAGGCTGAACAAACCCTTAAGCTCTCGTGCCTCCTGTGCTTCAGCTCCCTAAACATCTTGGTTGCCTTTCACTGGGCCCCAGTGTGTGTGTCTATAATTAGGGGAAGGAATGGGAGGGGATGTGTTAGCCTTGTGTGGCGAGGGAGTGGCTGCTCTTGGGAACAGTGATGAGGAAGTGATCCAATAGATGAGAAAGAATAAAAACCCAAAAGCCGTGCAAGGTGCAGTCTCCATTAATACATTTCATATCCACAGGTCTGTATTTGCTGAGGTGCAAGATGTCTGCCCCGAGGCTGATCTCTAACAGAACCTCCCAGCAGGCCTTGTCCAACTCTGATTACACCTGGGACTACGAGTACTATGAGTATGAACCAGTGTCGTTTGAAGGCCTGAAGGCTCATAAGTGTAAGTCCAGTAGAGACATGCTTCACTGCAGCTGAGCTTCCTGTCTATGTGTTCCTGTTCTTCACTTGTGACTCATTATTTTACAAAAACATCTCTCTTCTAATTCCTGGGATTCTCTGCAATTAGCAGTATCCCTCTATTAGATCATAATTATTGTTTATTATTCTGTATCCTTTTGTTGTCTGTTCTTCTTGTGCATGAGAGAACCATGGATTTATTGGCTATGGTAGAAATTTTTCAATACTGAGGAATACCTGACTTTCAGGAAAAGTTGACAACAATAAATTCAGATACACTGCTGCTTCTGGTGACTGCTTGGTAGGATCAGTGCTGCTTTGTTTTTGTTTCTATTTGTTTGTATTTGTTTCTATTAATGGTAAAAAAGCAGTGGTGGGGAGCCTTACCTGCATTACCTGTTTGTTTTTCCTGATAGATTATAAATTTTAGGTTTTTAAAAGGTTGAAAATAAGAGAAGAATTTTCTCCTTCTGAACAAACTTACCATTGGTACTTTCTTCACAGGAGGGGTGTGCTAAATTCAGTGTTCTGTCAATACTGGAGCTGTTTTACAGTAGAAGCAACAAATGGAGGATAGGGACCAGAGAGATGAAAAATATGGATTAGAATTGGGAGAGAATTTAACTAGGACAAGCTAGTACAGCTGGAACAACATTTTTCTAAAAACTAGACAATGGATTTGATGATCTTTCCTTTTAGAGGAGATGATTGTGAGGGAAAACAATTAAAAGGGGGGGGGGGGGGGGGAAAGTAACAGAAACCAACACCTGATGGGTCTTGCAAACACTTTGCCAGAGAGAAAAAACCATCCTGTTTCTTTGTTTCTGAGCTAGACACACAGTGAAAGGATTTGATCCTCAGTCTTCAAAGTTTTTGGGTAGGGTCTCCATCCAGTGCTGGAGCACTGGTCCAGATTGGATTACACACTTTCTGTCTCATTTGTCATGATGGACATTCAGATTGGGAAAAAGTAGAAGCTGCACTGGCAAACAGCAGCCCAGAAAGGCTAATCTCCCTTGCCTCTCCACAGTCAGCAGGTTTTGGGGAGGCTCTGCAAGGGACACAACAAACTTGCTGAGGTTACTAACACTTCTGAAAAAAAATGGAGTAGAATTCGCTTTTTTTTTTTTCTCCAAAAAAGTCTGCTGATTACTGTCTGTACTTTTACAAATGATAGGTACTTGAAAAATGTGGGTTAGCTTTCATCATGTTTTTAGTTTATCTTCCATTCTTCCACTTAATCAGAGGTCCATCCTGACTGCAAAGATTACTGGTTGCAAAGATCAGCTGAAATGTTACATACGTGACTTCTTTCCAACTCGATGTCTCAAACAGCATGATGGGACAAAAAGGTATGAATGATAGTTGCCTCTGAAGTGCAGAAGGCACAGCTGCAAATCAGACCTTGGATTGCCATTGAAGTGACTGCCGTGCTGAGCATGGCAGCTGAGCTTCCCTGTCTGGCTGTGCTGTTCACAGAGCAGAGGGTCCTGGACAGCTCTCAGAGAACGGGACAGAAGTGACAACTGCTTTTCAGGTGGAACTTGATGGAAGATGTCATTAGTATTAGCTGAATCAGTGATCTAGGAAGTCCCTTCTGGTTGTGGTGGATTTTCTTTAGTTTTTGTTTGTTTCTTTGTTTAACTGATAGAGTTGGCACTGTTTATTTCAGAGTTATTGCATGCATTTCCCAGAGGGCAGAGTTTAATCTACTAAAAGAACAGTCTGTGTTGTGTATGGGATGATATTTCTTGACGTGGTGTGTTCTTGTTGCAGCCATTGCCAGCTGAGCTGAGATGGTTGTGAAATGTGGAGGCAATGTGATCAGACATGAACTTCTCTGAAATCCTAAACTGGGGAGAGGGAGAGGACATTAAACAAGGGTTGTATGAGGAGGGAGACCTTGAATACTTACAAAGAAGATGTGTCAATGAATGCCTGTAACTTATGCTGGAGAACTTAAAAGGGAATGGACTCCCATTTAGGTGATTTGATTTAAATATAAAGGAAATCAGAAGCCTGTTTTCTGAAAGCAGAGAAAAAATTATTCAAATTGACCTGTGAGAAAAAGGATTGACAAAATAATCTACCACACAGAAATACTTCTCTTTAGGAAAAAAAAAAAAAAAAAAACCAACAATAAGTTTTACAATAATAAACCCCAAAAAC
>VZRO01007151.1:19023-76586 GCA_013397915.1 Daphoenositta chrysoptera
AAAAAAAAAAAAAAAACAACAAACCAAAAAATATGGGAGAAGTGAAGGCAGGAACTAGAAATCAGAAAATCTGGAAAGTAGGGACCAGATATTTTGTACATTAAAACTTCAGAAAGTAAATAAACAAAGATAGCCAGGAGATACTTCTGACTGGCAGAGATAAGAACAAAATCACTTTTTGTGCCTTTGAAAATGAGGAAGCCTCAGCAATGTCGGTGAGAAGCAAAATAGATAGGAATGATCAGAGGAGTTAGAACTGCTGCCAGGATTATGTATTATGTATTACGAAGAAAAGGAAGGCTGAAACTGCAACTTGAAAATGTAGAAGTATCCCATGACTATCTTTTTGTAACTTTGGGCAGTATAAATGTCCCTCATGCCATATTTTTTGAACAAAAGTTGGGTTATGTACTGTTTATTTTGAATAAGTATTTAGAATTTAGTAGGTTTGAATAATTTCCACTTAAGTGAGTGAGATCTAAATGAAATATTGAAGAGAACTCAGGTCACCTGCTTGGATTTTAAACAAATTCAAATAATGTAATTTATACAGCAGAGCATTGGAATTTATACAGCAGAGGGTTGGAAGTGTGTCAGGAGGCACAATAAAACAAGGAAGATGTATATTAGGCTCAGAACACTTAAGAATTCTGTTGGGAGCAGGAACACCAAACCAACCACAAAACAGACTTGTTATTCAGCACACAATGCTAGCAGGTGTGATTTTTGGGGGGAGTTGTAGTTTATCAGAGCCTTGATTTTCTTTTTTTCTTTTTTTTTTTTTCTGTTTAGTTAAGTTTTTCAGCTTGATTGATATAATCTATGTGTGTATTTTTTAGTCATATTGATCACATTTTGCATCCTGGTTATTAAGGCAGTTGCATATCATCCAAGCATGTCTGACTAATTGGAATGTACTAGTAGCTATAAATGGCTAAGTGGTAGATCTTTTAAAGGGAGTATTTCTTTTTAGATGAAATCTTCAGGTACCACGAAGTTCAGCAGGATGAGCTGTTGTGTATTAGGAAGGTCAATCGTAAGGTATATCTCGAGCCACCGAGTACAGGCTGTGCTTACAGAACCATTCTGAAAGTAATCTAGGGCAGAATGCTTTAAGCAGAAAGGAGTATTAAAAACTGCTCCCCCTCCATCACAGAGACCTATACTCAAACCACATTCCAGTTATTTTACACAAGGTGTTGAGAGGGGAGGATATGGCATAGGAGAGAGGGAATAAATATTGCAGTGGGAGACTTGAAACTTAACCTCCTTAGCTTACCTGAGAAAGGCATTAGGGAGGGACTTCATTGTGATAAAGTATTTTCACAGGGAGAAAATCTCAAGTTGCAGCAGGCATTTTGACTTTGCAGGGAAAGAGAGAATGGTTTGAGTTGATTTCCAGTTTCCGCATTTGTCTTTTAACGTGGAAGATGTTTCACAGTGGGATCATGATTAACAGCTGGGGTCAAGCACCAGGCAGGATAGCTGACTCCTTGTTTTTTCGGTGTCTTTAGTTAGTCCTGTAGGAAATGCAGGAGTTCTGTGCTGTGCCTGCTGCCCTGGGTCAGACATTACAGCCAGTGAGGATCCCTGAGGTTTGGTTGAGGCTGTGTGAGAGGTTAAGGATAGAGAGGATTCCTATCCTGACCAAGCCTTCCCTCTTGCATGTTTGTATGTTAATGTTTTTGAACTTCTACCGTGGAAGTTTTGAATACTTGCATAAGCAAAGGATAACTAACTGAAATGACAGGTGAAAAAATACCTGTGTGCTGATGGGTCCTGGACCAGATCATATTGTGTGTTGGTGCTCTGTAACTTTGGTCCATGCTGGTCACTTGATTGTTGTCTGGAAATATGTTTGTCCCACTTGCACCCCTCTAAATCAACTTCCTGGAAACAGTAGTTACAGATTATGCACACAGGTAAAAAGCCGTGCTCTTCCCAATGGCTGCTATGTTTGGTTATTGCACTGGTGTTTTTCTATTGGTTAACTGGTTGTTTGACTTTTTTGCCCAAATCTGTTGTGCTCATCTGACATTGTATTGTGGCCTTCTATACTTAAGTTGGAAACCCGAATTGATAATTACTCAAAAACATCTTCTATCTGTTGCTTATTGATATTTATTAAGGTAGCAAATAGTTTTATCTGTGGTCCTGTTTCTTGCAGAACCCTCTGTCTTGCCACTAAAAGGTCTTCCTAAACATATTGTGTCAAAGAAATCCATTTAAATCCAGAAACGTAATGGTCTGGGGCAGAAATAACAAAATAGTGTGAGTCCGGTTTTACAGAGACAGAGGATTTTGTGGAAAACCAAATAATCCTCTCGTCCTAGTTCTAGCACTGAAGTTGTTTCCACAGCAATGCTTGGAAATGGGCCTGGCATCACATAGGGATCTCCTCTTATTTTACTAGCCAAGAGAATTGTCTTCTCTCTTTTCTCTGCTGTCTGGTTTGTCTAGATATCAGTAAAATTCGGTCTCAAAATGAGATTTTCAATGGCAGCTTTCTGTTTAAAAGTAGATAAAGATAAATTATTCCTTTCACCCAGAAACAAGCTGCAAATTGTTTTGGGGTTGCACTCAAGTTGCATGTCGAAGGCAACATTTTGCAAGTGAAAGTAAAATATTGATCATCTTTTCTCTTTTTTTTTCCATCAGATTCCATTGTGATTGGATTTTGGGTTGGCCTTGCAGTTTTTGTCATCTTCATGTTTTTTGTCCTGACCATGCTGACGAAGACAGGAGCACCACATCAAGAGTGAGTCTGAAAATGGGAATAACAAATCCGGCCTGCTAAGCGGCACACCTGGGCTCTTGCAGCCCCCAAACAAGCAGGGACAGTGCTGACACTGTACTGGCTCAGCACCATCTTGTTCTAATCTCTTCTTATGAAACAGTGCAGTCTGTCTTCATTTCAAGTAATTTTAGCATTTTCATTCTAAGAGGATGTTTTGGGTAGGCTGCCAAACAGGTGCCTTTAGATTACTGTTCTGCAAACAGGTGGGATGGTTCTGAGTAGGCTGAAGTTTTCATGGAGTGATAGTGTGAATATCAACAGAGTAAATACAAATAAACTGCAATGCAGGTGTCGAATTAAGGAAGCTGAAGCCTGGCTGGTTTCCAAATGTTTGTGTGTTCAACTCCAAAAGACAGATAGAGGTAGTATTTGCAAAGTCTTCTCTTAACCCCTGAGGTCTCAGAGTGTCTTAGTTTCTGCTGAGAAATTGCAATAGATGCTGAAGTACAGATCAGCTCAACATTTCTTTAAAGCCAGGGTCCCTTGAAAGTCCTCTATTTTTCATTCTCTCTGGCTGATAAATATGTGCAGACCATGCCTTGCCTCAGTGATTTATCTGCATTTGCACAGGACACCGGCTGTCAGCGTCCCTTCCTCTGAGAAAGTTTGAACCCGCATCTCCTCTCAGGCTTGCGTGCCCTTAAGTGGAAATAAAAAGCGTCTCCGGAGCGTGAGATTGCTTGCAGGCAGGTAGCAGTGATGAGAAGCTGATTGTAAAAGGCAATTGCTGGTGCTTATCGCTTCCTAAAGCAGCCTATCTCTGCCTCCTGGAGCCCCTTTGCTATTTAATCACATGTGAAGTGGCTCTGAAACTCCTTGTAACAGCACATCTCTGCAGACAGAGCCAGATGTATGTCGTGAACCTCTTCTGTGCTCCTAAAGTTTTGCTTCTGTGAGAAGAAAATAGTGGCAAAAGAATCCAGCTTACTGGAACTGACCTGCTGGTATTTTTGCTTCTCCTACAGACTGTTATGAAGTAGCCAGACATTTCCCCCAAACAGATTTAAAGTCCCTGTATTGTTGGTGTGCTGCCTCTTTTTCAAAAAGATCTGATTTATTAGCTGAGCATGAGGCTGGAACCCATGTGGATAATTTGAAAGGGAAAAACGAGATTAAGTCAAAAATACATATATAGAGAGAATTTAATATGGATATTTCTCCAAAAGTTTTACACTTGTAAAAATTTACTTTCAGGTAGCAGAGGCCTGCTTGATATCTCCCACTTTTTTCTGCCTTTTTAATCAATTTTCTCAGAACAGTATTCTAGCAAGTTTGTGAAATGTCCACCTTTGGTCAACTTTTACATCCAGATAATGTGATCAGAATTCAGAGTTGCCCTTGCCTTCATCATTAGGCTTGAGACCTCCAAAAGTCCCTTCTGTTCTAAACCTTAATATTATTTCTCTTCAGTTGCTGGAGCGAGACCAATTATTCCTTTCTGTAGTTGTTAAAAACATCTTTGCAGCTGTGGGAGCTGTGTGCCCGAGTGCTTACCCATTTGCTATGTATGCTGAGTTGGCACCTTTAATAAATTTGAGCACTGTTTTTTTGACATTTGATAATGAAATGCACATGGTACTGAAAATGGATCCTCCAGGAATATGCTAAGTGCAGTGAATACAGTTGTGTCCTCCTATTTTGGATACAGGTATATAAAGACTGGAGAACAGCTTCCAGAGCAGAGCAGACTGATTTTAGTTTGCCTGCATCTTCTTTTTTTATACCTGACTGGAGTCTTCATGACTCGGTGTTTCATTAGTGGGCTGTCTTGAGCCCTCCTTTAGAAATAGATGTTGATGGGGTTCCTGAGTCTTGGGAGAAATCGAGCTTGATTGACGGATGAAGTCTCTGACTTCAGTAAGGTTATTTGGCTGTTCTTTAAAGTATCATTAATATGAGAGATTAAGGGTAACTGGGCTCAGATAGATGGATCCAAAGTAGCATACTCTGATTTTTTTCTTGTAGTATGCTCTCCTTGGCTCAGTATAAAGGGGCATGATAGGATGTACTTTCCAAAATTACACAAGATGTTCAGAATTAGGTACATTCTCAGACCAGAAGGGTCAGGACACACAGAAATTTAATCAGTTATGGAAATTGTCTGTTGCATTTCTCTTTTGTTTGCTTGCATATATGTGTGGAATATTAGCTTGTGCAACCAAATAAAATTTGTGGCAATATCTGAATTTCTGTCCAAAAAATGCTCTCATTCATCACTCAGGAGAGGAAAGCATGCTATCTTTGTTTCTGCATTTGAAAATGTTCTGAAGAGCACGTTAGTGAAACAAAATGCAAGAATTCATGCAACTTATCTGTACAAAATGTTGGCTGATGTAATCTTAAAGCAGTAAACATTAAATAACTGAGTTTAGGGTTGTTTTTTTTTTAAAATCAGTTGATTTTGATTGAGTAAAACCTGGATTTTTGAGGCTGCTTTTTTTGAGTGTTCTTAAAAGATATCTGCCGAGGAATTCTTGCAGATTGTAATGAGCAAGACCATGCAAGTTTCTAGTCTAGTTTAAAAAAATGTAATAAAATTCCTCTCCAAAATACAAAGATGGTGTTTGTGAATTTCAGAATCCAAAAATATCACTGTATATTAAATCGTGTGTTCCCTGCTCATGAACACAGGATTATGCTTCATCTTATGTCCCCAACATTCCAGGTCATTGTAAAATTTATTTGCATCTTTTATTCTTCCATTGAGATTAGGTCACCATTGCCAGCCTTGTGTGCCCCTCTGCATAATCTGCCTTTGCTCCTTCATAGCTCACTGGATTATGAAGCACTTGCCACACCTATGAAGTAATTTTACTCCTCTAGTGGATGCATTTTAAGCTTTCTTCCGCAGTCACTTCTTCCTGGGCTTACAGACCTTGTCCTTCTTTCTGTATTTATTTGCCACCTCTACTGGCTGTGACACAACACTACCTAGAAACTCTAGGATAGATTTGCAAAACTTTATGTGAAACTTAAACTCAGACTGGTGCTTTTTACTGCATTATAAACACATAAATGTCAGTTAGCAGTTTAGAATTATTCCAGGCTGTTCGCTCCCTGCTGTGTATATGGTAGATTATTATTTAGCTACTGGTCAGTCTTACATCAATTTAAATGTTATTCTTCTACCTGGTTCACTTTGAAATGCAGAATGAGCCAATACAGTTTTGACAAAGAAGAGACCTGCTTTGATTTCTAGGCTAGTGGAAGCGATATTGTTAGGACAGAATGCTCCCATCATGTAATGGAAGTAAAGTAGCTTTTAAGAAGCAGGGATCTTTAACCACACCTGAAAGACTGATGGTAGTTATGCTGTGAACTTGAAAGTTTTAGTGGGTAGATTTCTGAGGACATCATCTGAGGCTTTCAAAAGCTTGTAGGTACTTATCTCCTGCTGCAGGGTTGAGGAAATTAAATTAACTGAAAAACTCTTAAATGCTGGGTGGACCTTTAGGTGTCAAATTATCTGACTCCAGTGTCATTTACTACATCTTCAGATGTAAACAGTATGATTTATTAATTCTTAACAAAATTCACATTCTGAGAACACGTTTAGATTTTCATTGCTCATTCTCTAAATACTTCTACTGCCTTTCATATGCAAATAACTTGCATTTTGTGATGATAGCATATAAATTCA
The DNA here is from genome assembly GCA_013397915.1 of Daphoenositta chrysoptera. NCBI lineage: Eukaryota > Metazoa > Chordata > Aves > Passeriformes > Daphoenositta > Daphoenositta chrysoptera. Next base: position 25,461 of record VZRO01007151.1, read on the forward strand.
GCCTGACAAAGAATGAATCTGTAAAACTTTTATCTAGCTTGAGCTTTACTCAGCTGTGAGTGGCTCCTCCACGAGTCCATGCAGATTGGTGCTGGTTTGAGATATGATTTATAGAGAAAACTGCCAAAAAAGATGTTTAACTATCCTTCCTGCCTGCCTGGATTGTTAAGACTGCCAGTCTTTAAAGCAGTCTTTAGTTCCAACTCTCCTAATTTGGAAATCAGGATGTCATTGATTGAAGTAAGTGGAAAAGATGGTTTGATGTCTGGACAACCAAGCACTCAATGGCCTTAGTGACAGCAGAGCTGCCTGTGCCTCAGGAACATTTTGTCTATCAAGGACTTTTCTCAAACTGTTCTTATAAGCCATTTAAAAAAATCATTACTACTTGAGACTACTTGAAATCAGGAGTATTTCTAAACTTGTCCAGTGAGGTGATTATTATTGTATATTGATTACTAGAAGTACCATTTAAGAGTGCTGACATTAACTTATTCCCATGGAAAATTTTTATGACAAATGAAGACTTAAAGTTGCTTCACAGAAAATAATAAATAGTGCTGGTTTTAAAAGTCTGTGGTAAATAAACTGTAGGGTTTCCTTTTCTGATCATAATGGTTGCTGAAACCAAACTTGTTGATAAGAACTCAAAGAAGTTCCACTTCTGTGTTTACTGTATTTTTCTTTTTCCTCCATAGCAATGCAGAAGCTTCTGAAAAAAGATTCCGCATGAACAGCTTTGTGGCAGATTTTGGAAGACCTTTGGAGTCTGAGAGGAACTTTTCTCACCAAATGGCTGAAGAATCCCAGTCACTTTTCCATTTCTGTATTAATGAAGTGGACCATATGAACAAAGCAAAAGAAAGTCAGAAAGGCCCAAGTCTGGAGACTGGCCCAAGTCAGGAGGTTCCCAGAAGCAGCGGAATGTTTGAGGAAGACCTACATTGTCTTACAAAATTTAACATTCCTAACTGTGTGAACACTGAGCAGAACTCTTCATTAGGTGAGGAGGATCTCCTCATCTCAGAGCCACCAATCATTTTAGAAAGCAAATTGGTTACGCAATCTTCCCATCAGATCCTTGACTGAAAAAATCTTTTACATTAAAGTAAACATTCCCGTTATTGTCCAGTTTGAAGCCTTTCCTGGCCTCCTGCTCTTTTGACAGAAGGTATTTCAGACCTGTGCTTTTTATTGTATGTAAGACTGGCTGTACTGATAGAACTCAGTTTAGACAAGAAATAAGACACTGAATGCTTTATTCTGATGCCTTCTGTGGTTTAAAACTTTTGCCCAGCACTATTTGATCTTTTTTTGTTTGTTTCTTGTTTTGTTCTTAATTTTTTAAATGACTACTTACGACCAGCTTCTGAAGGATAATAATTTACAAGGACTGTGAAGGCTAGAGCCTGGCACTGGGAGGTGTATGAAAATTCCTTGTCCAAGAAAAGTGTAAATCTCAAAGAAGACTGAAGAAAGGGATAAACAGCCCCTGGGGAGGTTCTGTAGTTTCTGCTGCTCCCAATAAGGATGCCTGAAGCTGAGCAGCACAATAAATATCTGCTTGGGATTAACTTCAGTTTCTGATTCCTAGCTGCTTTTCAGTGCAGGTTAAACCCAATTTACAAAGCTTCCAGAGGGACTACCTTGCAAATTAAATTCTTTGGTTGCAGTGTTTACAAAATGCTGTCACCACCTGCTGCTGAGTAAAAGCAAATCAGTGCCTGTAATTATACTCCAGAGCAACACCTCAGCTGCTGACCAGTGATGACATGGAATTAGTGTTCTACACACAAACACAACTTGTGATTTGACTCTTTTTTTTTTTTCCCCTGTTAACTGCTGATGAGAACTTCCAGCTCAGTAAGTGCAGGATTCAGTAGCTAAATCACAGGAAATAAGAAAAAAACTATTTTTCTTTTGCCAATAAAGTTACTACATGCAAATAGTGGGGATATGTTAAGCTGGTGTAATGTGTTGCCTATAAGCTGAACCTTCCTATGCTTTTTGGCTTTATAAATGGTCATTTCTTTACTCACTGGCCAGTGAAGTGCTAGCAGGCTTTGAGTTGTTGAGAGGAACAACTCCAAAACTGTAGCTAAGCTGTGCTTCATCTTGTTTTTGTACTCAGCTGGGATAGTGTTGCAACCCCAGCTGTTCTCCCAGTGAAAGATTTGGTAAGGATTTGAATAGGTGTAGTTTCTACCTTTATTTTTTAGAGATGGAATAAAGTTCTGAACCTCTGAGAGTACCTAAAATTGTATTTCAGCTGTCTGAATGGTTTTAGAGCAAGCATGTTAGAGATGGAATAAAGTTCTGAACCTCTGAGAGTACCTAAAATTGTATTTCAGCTGTCTGAATGGTTTTAGAGCAAGCATGTTAGAGATGGAATAAAGTTCTGAACCTCTGAGAGTACCTAAAATTGTATTTCAGCTGTCTGAATGGTTTTAGAGCAAGCATGGAGGATGCAGAGGTACTAGGTTCAAACCCTGTGCTGGATTTCAAGCATGCTCTGCAGGAAGTTCTTAAATGAAATTAAAAGAGTGGGTTCTAGACTGTGCCTAACTGGGTTTTCTTAAAATTAACATGCTTTATATACAACAGAGATGTGTTAGAGTTTGGGGACCTGCTGATAAATCCTTCAGCCACTTAAATGCTGATTAATTCATCCCTTCTTCACCTTACAAAGAGCAAAAAGAGTGAATGGGTTGAGCATTTAAAGAATACAAATTGTGTAGGAAGAGTGCAGGAAACATCCTCTGTTTTTATCTCCTGTGCCTTTATTACACACCACTTACAGCTAAATTTCCTGTTTCCAAATGTAATTCTTGCACGACCTGCTAGCATTTAAAGTAACAGGGTTATACTTAAAGCAAAGACTATTTAAAACTAGCAGGTTATTGCTGAAAATAGTTCCCAGAGAAGACTGAAATGAACCCTGCTCTAAATGAGCACAGCTCCAAGGGTTGCAATGCACATCTTCAGCAAAATGTTTCAGGTGCAGAAAAGGCCTTCTTTCACAGGAAGTGCATAACTACAAGTATGAAGGCTGTAGGTGTGGATTTTCCTTTTCAGAAACTTGGGAATTTGGGAAATCTGTCTCTGAGTGCAGTATCTACTTCCTGCCGAGGCACCTCTATGATGTTAAGCTATCAGATGGCTAGACTTTGAAGCTCAATATTGTTCTTGCTAACACGTTGTGAGACTTGTACTAAACAGGGCTTTTATAGCTGATTTCTGGATGAGTGAGCTACCTTCAGTAATGATTGAGCTATTATTTTTATTTTTTCCTTTGCCGTCCTTGAAAACAGAAATGCTGCTTGAAGGAAGGGAAAACCTATGTGGAATCCATCTCCTCTGCAACTGAGAAAGGAAGGTTGCCTTTAAGGCATTTAAAACTGTTTCATAGATCACTTACGTTGGACAAAGACCTTTAGGACCATGGAGTCCAACCATTAACTCAGCACTGCCAAGTCCCCCTCTAAACCATCTCCTCCGTGCCACATCTACATGGCTTTTTAAAACCCCTAGGGATGGTGACTCCTCCGCTTCCCCAGGCAGTTTGTTCCAGGGCTCAACAGCCCCGTTGGGGGAAGAAATCTCGAAAGTTTCAGAAGTTGCAAAGTAATGCAGATGTGGTTTCAGAAAAAGAAGATGCTGCTATTCCCTGTAGGCTAGCCAATGTTTTTTTACTGCTACCTTTAATCTTTGTGGCTTTTCTTTGGGTACCTAACTGCTACTTTGGGGAGAAAAAGGAAGCATTTTGTGTATGGATATTGGCAATGACACCTAGATGAAAAGTACTTAATAAAATGACCAAGAGATAATGCCAACTTCACTTGCAACACCTTTGAATTGCATTGTTAATATCCCTCTGAAGCATGTATTGATTCTGTGAAGCTATTTAAGTGTCTGGTTCCTGCTTCTGTTCTTTCCTGATGATGGTTCTATGTTTTTCATCTCATCTCCCTTCTATATTTAAAGTCCTTCATGATGCTTTTCCCAGAAAAATAACCTGTCAGTCCCCACTGTAGAGCTCCCACACTACTTCAGACACCGCGGCAGCAATAGTCTCATTCAGATTTTTGCTCTGCCTCTGCCTTAAAGCAGAGCAAAAAGCAAATGCAAAAACCTTCTGCAGTCTTCAGAAGCAGCTATTTTAAAGCTGTCCTTCCTTTCTTTTTACTTTTAAAGAATAACAGACATATTTTGCTTCAGGGGAAAGGGCAGTATATAAACTGTTTGAAAAGAATTAATATTTTCTCAGAAAATGAGGTCATTGGCCCACTAGAAACAGAATAGAAAGTTCTCACCAGAATAATGCTTCAAAAGGAGTACTTGGAATTTAATGGTGTTTGGAAATGGAATTTTTGTGAATTTTCTTACTGCTTGGCTTCAAGCCTCTTCTCAAAACTCAGTATAAATGCATCACCTGCAGCAGATTTAACTGCAGAGACACAGCTCCTCTAAACCAGCTACATTTATTTGTTTGCCTAAACATGTCTTGTATTCTCTAAGAACTTACTAGGTCAAGTCATGTATTGCAGTTTCCAAACGTAAATACTTCCAAAATGTTATTCTGTGTAAACAAGTTTCAGTCGTGTACATTTAACAAAAAAAAAGGCAAAATCCCCAAACCAATGATGTATAATCAGTAAATGCCTGCTCATAGAGAAAAGAAAGAGAATAGTAAAACTGTGAACGTCTCTACTACAATCCAGTGCTATACAGTATCTGAGACTACAAAGTGAAATAAATGAGGTTTATTTGTCATGAAGTAAGGTATTTATGCACCTGAGCCCTTGATCTTGAATACTGCAACACTGACACTTTTTGCCACTTTTTAGCCTTGGATATTGATAGGTAGCAAGGACAGCAGAGAAGAACCTTCTACCACACGTTCTCCAACGACAGCAAGAGTTGGAGGCCTGTGCTTTCTTATTTTTGGAGGAGAGTGTCTTGGTTTGAGACAAATTTGGAGGAATGTCTGAAATGAACGTATCCTCTAACAGAAGGTAGATTTCTGCAGCCCCTCCCCAACAAGTTCAGAAAGAAATTTCCTCAGAGGAAAGTGAGATAAACCTATTTATTTAACAAGCGAAGTGCATGCAGGTAAGGAAAAAAGAGTGAATAATGTTAAATAATAAAACCTCTGGCTGTGGAGAGGAAACCTGGGTAGATTTCAGAGTTCTTTGTAAGTGATGGCTCTGCTCTCTTTCTGGAGCTGGGGTGTGGCTTGGGCCCCCCGGGCCAGTGTGTAAGGCCTCCCGGTGAGGTTCTGGGGTTGCTGAACTGTCCAGAAGAGAAGAAGAAGCAGCCAAAGTCCCAGGAAACCCCGTGCTTTAGCTAACGAACAAGAAGCTAGCTAAAAAAACAAGAGAATGCCACTCGCTTTCCTGCTGCAGAGAGCCGAGAGCTGAACCAAAAGCAGGAAGGTGCTTTTTCTTGGCTCTGTAGCAGCAAGAACGCAGGGGAGTGTATGTGTCCTTGAACACAAAACTGCTCGGCTTTTTTTTTCCCCCTGTCTCTTGGCCCCAGCTCAGAAACACAGCAAGGCACAGGATTCATGTCTGGCATAGAGCAGGAGATAGGGGATACAGAATTATAAAGTCACCCCAAGACAGAGAGGTATGGAGTTAGCTGTACGAAAGGCTAGTTTTAATTCAGAGATATCACTGAATTTCTGGTCAAGAGTCAGGGCAGCACGTGATGCATGGACCCCCACCCATTCCCTGCAGAAGTGAATTTGCACAGCTAGTGCTGGTACACCTGGACTTTCCCTTGTGTTTTGCAGAACAGGTTAAATATGGCATAAAGTGGAAGACTTCAAAATGTATTATGTGCTATCAAATAAAGTCTTTATTCATGATAACCTATTTAATTTGTTACATGAACAATTTTGAGACATATTTCAGAGAACTTGAAACAGAACACACTGCTACTGTCTCTGCCCCAAGTGCCATGATGAAATCTGATCCTTTTCTGCACATCATGTTTTCCTCTCTTGAAGCAATCTACGTCACTGAGCCACCCAGCCAGGTGTTCACGTGATTTCTTAAAAGCTTCAAACATGACAGTTCAAATTACTATACTCCAGCTGCTTTGCTGTAAACAGATGAAGTCTAGCTAAGCATTAGGCAATGATTTAAAGATATTATGTTTGATTCTTTTAATCCATCCATTATGCCTCCTGGAAATGCATGATGAAACAGGATGGCACAATAAGCGGAAAAACATATGTGAGGAGTATATAATTTATGTAACTCCTTAAAAGATCCCACCGAAATCCTCAGAGTCAGTAAAAACTTTAGCAGAGAACTTAAAACTTGCACCTGATTTCTCTGAAAGGAACACCCTAAATGCAGACATTCAAGCCCAGAGACAGTCTGTTACTGTGTAGAGCACCCACTTCATGGAAAATGCCCAAAATCTTCAGACCATGCTTCAGTGAGTGCACAGCTGCATAAACACGTGTGAGAACGTGGTATAAACCTTATGACAGCTTACAGTAATGGTAAATAACACTGCCCCTGCTCAGTAAAACGGACTCAGAGAGAGAATTTAATTCCAACTATGTAAGAGACCAGCACTTGCTAAGAAGTGACTGTAAGAATTGTAAAAAGTGTTTGAATGAACTGCATGAACATTATGGCAACCCCCTCTCGATGACTTAAGCAACATACATGTGAGAGAGTTTCCAGTAACCAGAAATGCTTCCTCTGGGATTCCTGACCTAGCAACCTCCACCCAGGACCTGGCCTCTTTGGGACAACAAGGGTTGCAATAGTTGAAAAAAATCTCTCACTTCAGGTCACACACTTTAATACAGTGTTACACATATAGCAAATTGTACAGGAAATAAATAAGTCGAAATGATTCAATTTTTATCCTTTTCGTTTGCACCCAAATCAAGAAAATGCATCATATTTCATAACTGATATTTTATATACAAAGCAGTTTTATATTTACACATTTTATGAATATGGACTAATACTTTCTTAGATGGAGACAAAATAGAAATACTGAAAATATCTGAATATGAAACAACCAAGATTATCATACTAACTGGCAACTGACCATCCTTTTTTAATATCTATATATACCGGTACACAGGCTCATTTTATGTTTGTGTATGTGCCAAAAAGAAAAACCCTTGAACATAAGCACTGTCTATGTCTACAAGGTATAATTTGTTATACTTTTTTGGTTTTTATGCATGCTCAGCCACACGCTTGGATGAGAAATGCACGTTCACTGCTGGTCCCTGAAGAACACGATACATATACACATGCACAGACCTGAACTATTTCACATCTGACTTCAACGCCAGGTTCAACCAATACTGCAGGTCCTCAGGGACCTGAGGAGTACAGTCTAGCTTTTATCTTCCCTTTGCCCTACATAAGTATATTTGATTGAGATACAACCTCAGTATATGTGCTATGTAATTCCTAAGGACTTGCAGCCACTGAAACTTCAAACTAACAATGTACTGATTTGTTGGGAAAGCATTCCTTCCAACCACCAAATAGCTATCATAAACTTTTTTGAATTTTCTTTATTTTTAATTGCTGCTTCTTGTTTTTAGCAGCAGGTTTTTCCCGTATGTTAAGTGTAATAGCCATGCTCATGATCCCCCCCACTCTCCTCTCTGGAGCAGTGCAGTTCCTATGGCTTCAGAAGTTCCTAGGGCTATATTTCCTGGAGTGATGATTCTTCTTTCCCTCCTCTGAGTCCATCTCTTTCTTGAAAGAAGGGACCAAAAGCGTAGCACCCCGAGGTACACATTTGTGATGCAGTAGGAATTTCTCCCATGTACCTGCTCTACAGCACAGGCGTGTAACTCCAGCAGGGCCCGAGGACAGGGAGAAGGCAACAGCCTCTAACATTCAGTGTGTTACCCTGCCATGATCTCTGTCAGTTCAGAACAAAGTTACCTCCACATCTGGTATTGGGGTAGTGGATTATTCCTGCTTAAGCAAACTAGTCTCCTTTGTCACTCCTGAGGACTGTAGTATAGGGGTATTTTTGGTCTGGCTTTTGGTTACGTTTTTTTTGGGGCTTTTTTTTTTTTTTTTTTTTTTAATATTTTTTTTCTGGCCCCTCTCCTAACTTGCTCAATATTCTAACTCTAAATTTCCCCACCTACACACCCCTGGAGTCTGAGCTTTAGCACGATGTCTTTACATTTGACTGGCCTCTTTGTCTGTCAAGATCACCTGGAGAGGCACTTACTATGTCAGTCCTGAACAGCCTATTGTAAAAACCTTATCAGTACAGCCTTCCCTTTTAAAAGGGTCACCAATAACTACTCTCACACTGTATTTTACAGGCTTTTTCTGTATCTGCCCTGTAAGAATTCAGCTAGACCCACTCTGCCATCAGTCTTACCAGCACAGTTGGAATTATCTGAAAAGTAAACAAAAAACAGCTTGAATTTGAGCACCACCAGGGAATGCCTGCTCTCCTCCAGCCCTCCAATCATTCACTAAGTTGGAAGGGGTCTTGAAGATAAGGGAAGGAATTCTATAGGAATTGGAGGGAGAGAAGCAAATGTTGGAAAAAGGTGATTTTCCTGCCCTATGGAATGAAATACATTAATGCCATACACTAAACATACAAACCCAACTGCTTATTACTCAATATTTTCGCAAAGGAATCACTAAAAGGCAAGTTAGAAATCAAAGTTCAAAATACTCAGGTATGTTCTACAGTATGTGAAAATGGGAATTTTTCAGTGGTAATTGAATTTATGGAATAACCTCAATATTCCTATTATTAAAAAAAACATGTCAATTTATTACTAATAAAATAGAAGACATACAGTACGACTAGAGTATTGCTCAATGCAAATCTGCCTCTGGACATGATAGATTCCAGAGAAGATAAGAATGCAATGCAATTTATGTGCGTTACATTATTGATTTTCAATAACATTTTCTATACATAACTTTGAATATTAAAATTCTACTTTTCTACTTAACTACAACCTAATCATGTCTTCCAACAGCTGTCTGTCACTCGGAATCCACTGGAATCAGGTGCAGGAATAACAACCCCTTGTTTCTGCAATTCACGTAAAACGTCTAATATTGAATCCAATTCCATTCTAAATTTCTCCAGTTCCTGATTCTTCTGCTGTGCCAGCCTCCGCCACTTCTCAACCTCCTGGGCTTGCCTTGCTTCAGTAATGTGCTGTGCTAGTTGGGTTGCCTGAAAATTAGAAGAAAGTCAGCACTGTGATTTCCTTCTCCAATACTCAGCCAGTGCTGCCCCTTCGCAAAAATCCGCCACATCATTTTATCTGACACTGAGTCTCAAAGCTGAATGCTTACATCAATTAATGCTCACACAATTTGTTCTGAATATTACAAAAATCATTCTCATAGCAATGAATTTAAGTATTTGCATTAATGACAGAAGAGTAGAATTGATTACAGACTAATGAGTCCCAGGAGAACTTAACTTACCCTCTCCAAAGCAGCAATTAAATTTGAATATTTATGACAAAGCTAAGCATATAATATAAAACCCTCTATAAATCAAAATAAACTTTTTGAACTGTCACTTAAATGTGGCAATTAAAATAACACTTTGCAAACAAACCAAATCTGGATGACATGTTGTAGCATACTGCTCTACTTTTAAAAACCACAGGTTCTGTGAATTATCAGAAAATGTCCTGTAGTCACAAAGATCTGATGCTGCTGCAGATAAAGGTTTGAATAATTATAACAGGAATCCCTGACATAATCATATTAAATGACACAACATAAGACCTTTCATAAGACACCAAAATCTCCAGACCACAATTAATTCTAAGAGATTCTTTAAAAAAAGCCTATCTATCACTTAAGGGCCATAATTATCATATTTGCAGTTTGATATTAAGGATACCTTGTTAATTTCATGCTCAGCAATTTCCTTTTCTACACTATTCATTTTAATATAATTCATTTGGGCAACTGTTCAATGCCCCAGTGCTGATAGTTAAAGGAGCAAAAATAGGATAAAACGAAACACAAAGCTTAATGCATAACAAGGGCAGAAGCACCACAAAAAGATGAAATTATTTAGTATTAATTATGTGTACTATTATTTCTTTTTAAAAAATCCCAAAAGATTACAAAACATCTTAGTAAATACTATTGATATTCAGTGGAGCTAGATCACAGAGCAGGCAGCAGCAAACACGTCACAGAAATGGTAAAGACATCCTCACATTATATAAAAGCAAATTAATAGCAAAAAAGAACTGTATTACAGTCACCTTTAGCAGCACAGAATGTGAACAAAACTAATGAAAACATCAGTGGCAACAGGATTTGTTTTTAATCCAATGACTTGTTTTATGCACAGATCTTCTTTGAAAGAAAATAAGTATCTTATATAGAAATGTTTAAGAAGAAATGCTTCTACAACAAAAAAACCTGTACATTAAAAGTATATTCCTGGAGATCTGGTTTTAAAATTTAAAGTAAAATAAGATGTTTCTATAGTTTTAATGCAGCTTTTCTGAATAGGGCTTCTAGGACTAGATAATTACAGTTCAATTGAGGAATATATCATAGCTCAGACTCTGCATTCCAAACTCATGTTCTTTTACAGTAGCTCGCTTTCATTGTGTAACTGAAATATGAAATAACCAAATGAAACAAGGCAACTCCAGAGGTCACACAGTCCAACCCTTTGCAACAGCAAGGTCCTCTTATACCAGGCTGCAAGGAAGTTACACAAGTAATTCTAATTACCACAGCAAGGCCAAGCTGACCAGGCCTGCACCTACATTTACTTGCATTAGCAGGCAAAGACAAAACCACGGCTGTATAAAAACTACTTCCCTCCTGCAGTACAAGCTAAATAAGCCTGAATAAATACCATAAAATTACACTTAAACCAATAAATTGCTCTTAAGAAGTAAATGCAGTTATGCATTGGTGTACCTTCTGAATTTCATGCTCTCTTTCTGCATGTCTGCTCTCTATATGCTTGATTTTCTTCTCCAGGCACAAGAAATGTTTCATTTCAGGACTCTGGCTCTCCCTAGCCTCTCTCAGTTCTTCCAACAATTTTGTCACCTACAGTCAAAGAGAATTGATGAAAATTATTATCATTGTGTTAAGCAGTGTATAAACCAGATTCCTTTAAAAATTTATTTGCATTGTTTAATCATTCCATTCAAAAGCTGTAGAAAGGAAGACATAAAAGAGACATGTCCTTTGTACAAAAGCTTTAACAGGGACTCAGGGACATAGGATTTTTCATTTGTAAGAAGTAGCCCGAGGACATGGAAGTCTAGTCTTCTCTGATAAATCCAGTACTGTTAATGTTATGAAGTGATTGTGTTCTGTCAAATTTTGTACTTCATACAACAAAAGTTAACAGAGAATATTATGATTAGATGTTCTTACTCAATCCTTTCTCGCACCCTGGATGAAGACCAAATATAAAACATACCAGTGTCTTTCTAAGGACTAAATTAATTAAAGACATGCTGCTAACAGAGATGATTACAAGCCTCCATGTAAGTTTAATAATTACCAGGTAAAATCAACTTGACAATGACTTAAAACTGATTTCCTAATCATCCAGAAATTCAGGGAAGTTTTCTTATAAAGCCCTTCTCGTTTATTCTCATTCCTTGCCTATTTTAAATAACTTGATATTCCTTAATTTAACATCCTAAGTATTTTTTGGTCACTCTTAATGTGTGTAAGTAAACTAAAGTGAAAACTTTGAAGTCTTTATCCTTTATGATAGTCCTTAGCTCCCCTTACCCAATGTATTTGAGAGCTGCTAACCCTCTTCAAGCACTCAGCCATCCTTAGCCCTCTGCTGTGAATTCAAGTATATGGAAGCATTCTGTCTTCATAAGATGTTGTCTTTCTTACTGAGAAGTGACTCTAAGGCAGCTTACTATTATTTCCATATTTTAAGGTGGCTTCTAAAACAAGGCCTATGTTAGTACATTTTTGCCTGTCCATTACTGCAGTAGCTTTGAACCTGCTCAGCCACGTTTGTCAGAGGAGCAGAAGTCTTGGTTTCAAAAGGTCTGTGCCACCGAGTGTCTGCTGCTTGGCTGCTACGTTGCCCCACTCAAGGGAAGGGCTCATGTGTGGTCTCAAGTATATAATTAAATACAATAAAAAAATCACAGAGGAAAGATCTCATGAGGGGAAAAAGCCCAGAAGAAGATGGGCTCTGTGTATTTTGCCAGCAACAGAACCATGTCAAATACAATGCAATGCTACGTGCAAGCTGTTAAGGAAAAGAAGTTCTCAGTTAATGGAAAACATCCATGAACAGCATTTCTGAGATTCAAATAACAATCTTCCAAGAAGCCTCAGGAAAAACTTTGCCTTATTTGCGGTACCACCATTTTAGACAGAGGACTCAATCCTATTACCAGTGAGGTGCTTTTCCCTATCATTACTAATTTCATTTACAGGTTTGGTTGTCTTCTTTTCTCAGCAAAACTTATTTAACCATTCATTGCTTAAGATGTGTTTTAAAAGCAGCACAGAATTTGTGCTAGAGGGCAAAAGCATGGCTTTACATAGGTATTTCTCTCTGTACAGTATTGCAATGATTTCTGTAACAAAGACCTTCCTTTACATTTTCTTAAATGCCAGCACCTTGAAGTTGGCCTCCAACATGTGGGTCAGATTGGATGATCACTTTCTTAAACCATCACTGCCAATAATCTGTAAAGTAGTCATAGACAAAACAAATTAAGACATTTGCCTCATTGTACTCTTGCCCTGTTTTTCCGGGAAGAAGTATTATATATACTGAGATTACTGGAATGAAACAAGCTTTGTAAGGAAAGGCAACATCTATCATTAGATTCAGAAAATGAACCTAAGGTCTTAGCCTCTATTCTGCAAACACCAAACTTGTTTAGTAGGACATCTATTTTCTCCCCCTAAAAACCTACACTTGTATACAAATACATCACAACAAAGGTGGGATTTTGCATGTGTAAGATAAATACCCAGATAAATCTGAGTTTAGTGAGATTAAGATTAATTGCTTTTAATAACCCTTGCAAGTAAGAGTATTATCAAAATTAAGTTAAAATTAGTGATGTTCATATATCAAGGAGATGGTGAATGAAGCATAGGCACAATGCTGAGACAGGCTACATCCTCGTCCTGAACAGGAGGTGGTAACAAAAAGATTGGCAGTACTTCAAGAACAACCAAAGCATAGCCAATGATTCTAGAAGCATGGACAGCAATTGAACACAACATAAACCCAAAAGCGAAGATAAGAACAAGTGTAATTTTTAGATTATATGCTATTAATACAAGATTAGAAAAGAACTATATACTTCTCTCAAAATCCATTGGATTTCAGAACTTTTATAGCTAACTCTCTCTTCTTAAGACACCTTAAGTTTCAGAGATAGCAGATGAGAAAACCAAGAATATAATTGCCTAAGTCAGTTTTATGGCAATGGAGGATGAAAACAGAAAAAGCTTTTGAAAACAATAATAAAAAATCCTCTTAATAAAGAGTAATAAAGAAGAAGTCCTGTGGTCTATTTACCACCACCCACCATAACTCTCAGAGGATATGAAAGCCTGGATAAACCTGCTGATCAAATTTCATACAGATGTCAGACATTTCAAACAAAATAAAAATAATAATAAAAAGATTAAAATCAAAAAAGATCAGAGTTCTGCGTTCTGTTCTGTGTCACACACTGGTCACACTAGAAAAACCTTGTATTCTCAGGCATAACTGATGTAGAAGCAACTGACAAGGATTTTGTTTCTAAGACTTATTTTACTATATATTATTTGAGGCTTGACATGAATTAGGATGAAAACTCTTGTTAGACTAAGGTACCACCATTGAAATTTAAATATACCTCTTTTTGTAGGAGTTGTTCTCTTATCTGTGAAACTAAAAGAGCTTCTTGACGTCTCTCTTGTTCACCAAGTTGTTCTTGAAGATGTTTTATTAATATCTACAAAAAGTTTAAAAATATTTTGTCGTTAGCATACACACCCATGACAACATGTGAAAACTGGTGCAGGAGAAGCACAGAAAAATAAAAGCAGCACTGAGAAATTTGGGGCCGTTCATCCTGGAGAAGAGAAGGTTGTGTGGAGACCTCATAGCAACCTCCCAGTATTTGAAGGGGGCCTGCAGGGAAGCCAAAGAGAGACTCATCATCAGGAACTGCTGTGATAGCACAAGGAGTAATGGGTACAAACTCAAAGCAAGGAAGTTTAGGTTAGATATTGTAAAGAAATTCTTTACTCTGAGGCTGATGAGACACTGGAACAGGTTGCCCAAGGAGCCTGTGGATGCCCCAACCCTGGCAGTGTTCATAGCCAGGTTGGATAAGGCCCGGAGTAACCTGGTCTAGTAGGAGGTGTCCCTGCCCATGGCAGCGGGGGTTGTGACTCGATGATCTTTGAGGTCCATTCCAACTCCTTAACATTCTATGACTCTGTGACTGTAGTACTGCAGGTGTACGTGATGTGTGCATTAACACTGCCTCTAACACGTGTGTGTGCGCTAGTGAATAGTGCTCTGCGTGGGCTGTTAAATAGCACACAGGTACCTATGCAGTATATGAAAACAAGTCTCAATCTTCAAGTTACTTTCCTCATTTCAAAACGTTCTTAAATAATCTGAATGCAATTGCTCTTTCTACCCTTTACATCACGTGTAAAACAGCTCAGAGAAGTGGTGGAATTGCTCTCCTTAGAGATACTGAAAAGCCACTTGGATGTGGTCCTGACGACCTTCCTGAGCAGGGTGGTTGGACAAGCTGACCTTCAGAGGTTCCTTCCAATCTCAGCTATTCTGGGATTCTGTGAATACTGTGGCACGGGACGATTTTTAAAACAAGAGGTCCTACTTCAAAGCAACTAAGTTTATAGTAATACAGAAAGAAATAACTCTAAGATAAATCTATAATTAGCTAATGCATCTACTGTATCTTACCTCTTGTGCTGAAACTCTGTTCTTTAGTTCAGCTACTTTAGAAGTAGAATGCTCCTTTGCATGCTGGCAAACAATCTTCTCGACTTCCCTCTGGTGGGAAGCTTTCAGAGATGCAATGTATTCTGCTGTGTCTTCCTGCATCCTGAACAGAGCAAGAGGAAAGTGAGATGCAGTAAAGCAGCTACAGACAGCTCTTCAAAAGTGAAGCAGCTTCTGACTTGAACATCCAAAATAAAAAAAACGTTAAAG
Organism: Daphoenositta chrysoptera; assembly: GCA_013397915.1. Lineage (NCBI taxonomy): Eukaryota > Metazoa > Chordata > Aves > Passeriformes > Daphoenositta > Daphoenositta chrysoptera. The sequence continues at coordinate 40,674 of VZRO01007151.1, forward strand.
GTGGCATGTCTTTGATATTTCATAACAAAACCTTTCAAGACAGGACCACCATTACTGCTACTGCTCTGGAAGCATGAAAGGGTGGGAAACCCACGTTGCTGGATATGTGTATAGTTTAACTAGAGGCAGTTAGGATACAGAAAATTCAGTCAATCATCTTTGTTGGCTCCTCCTATTAAAAACATGGTGAGAAAACTCACACTTTTAAATCATAACGCATCTATCCTCTTTTAGTTATCTATTTTAGAAAAGAATGTGCTGCATAAGAAACTGTAGTATTAATAAAAGCATTAATACAGGTTTGCCTGTAGAAGAACTGTGACAGTGCACTGCTTAAAAAAAAAACCCAAAAAACCTCCAAAACTCTCCCAAAGCCAGAAAACAAACAGTACAAATGAAGGTATAAGCAACCTTCACANATCTAAATATGCCTGTTTCTTCTACTTTAACTATGAAGGGATGTAAGGGAGACTAGATGAAGTATAAGATTTCTACAGTTGGCTAAGTAAATCCTACTGAAAGCAGACCCCAGCTTTGAAGGAAAGTACATCTACCAAATATTAATGCTATACAACACAATGCATCTAAGACACGATGATTTACACTGAGATATTTTACTCAAGAGCATAAGAAACTGTAGTATTAATAAAAGCATTAATACAGGTTTGCCTGTAGAAGAACTGTGACAGTGCACTGCTTAAAAAAAAAACCCAAAAAACCTCCAAAACTCTCCCAAAGCCAGAAAACAAACAGTACAAATGAAGGTATAAGCAACCTTCACACATGGCTGACATATATTAATGTACCAGTTCAATCCTACATCTGCCAACACTTCAAGAAGGTTTTTAAAGGAATATGTCGAGCATTTACCTTCGTATGTTATTTTCAGAATAAGCCAGTGCTGCTTGAGACTTTACCCGCTGCTGGCTCATTTCTAGAGACAATCTCTCCAGCTCCTCTTTCAGATGTGCATTTTCTTGCAGAACTTCCAAGAGATGAGAATCAGAAAAGGTATGTGGTTTGTGTATTTTGTCATCATTGAAAATCTTCAGACAGGGTTCAGTGTTGTTGGAATTCCTTCTATCTGTTGCTGAGGTATTCTTTTTCAAGACCTCTGTACAGTTTCCATTAGTGTTTGTTTTATTTCTCAAGTTATTATCAGACAACATCACCATCCTTTCTTTTTGAAGTTTCTCTACCGTTTTTGTAAGGTCTTGAATTTCTCTATTTTTGGAGACCAGTTCTTCATTTAGTTTTAACAACCTGTCTTTTGTGTTACCTTGTTTCATCTTAGAGTCCATGGACTCTAAGTCTTTATTATCATTTTTACTTCTGAGTTTTAATTGGGAATTTTGACTTTTAAGATTTTCAATTTCTGTCTGGAGGTTTCCAACAGTGATCTGATGGGTCTCCTTTAGATTCTGAAGCTCCTGTTCAAGTTCTGTAGAACTGGCTTTATCACCATTCAGTTTTGGTTTTTCATTCATAAATTCATAGGCAAGGAGTTGCTCAAGCTCTGCAAGTCTTTGCTCATACTGTATCTAGGAGGGGAGTAGAAAGCAAGGACAAAAAACAGTTTCATAAGTGTATTGTTATTATTATCTCTTCATATTATTCTTTAAAGTTACTGCCCATCTGAAGCAAGACTTCAGAAGAGAGGATACAAATCAGAATAACTAACAAACTACTCAATCAGTTCAGAAATTAGTAAGTGAAATAATTAAGTCTGCTGTAAAACATAATTACTTGAAACATTTACTACAAAATAATCTAATCACAATGTACGCAGTAACTATGGTATAGAAAATTGTATTGACAAGAAAGTATTTCATTTTTATGTAATCGAGTTCTCTTCAGATGCTACCAATGTTAATTTTGTCATTACGTACTTGCTACGTGTCATCTGGCTAATGTTCTGGTCACATGCTCAAAACTGTACTTCACATTTTTCAAAACATCCTAAATTTTAACACAACAGATCTTTCTTTTATTATTTATAAGTATGAAGATAGAAGTATGAATTCAGAGACACAGACTCTTTCCTTCTAACCTTCTTAATAGCCTGGGTGGCTATTATTTTCCTTTGAGGAAAGTATGAGTGACTCATGTGGAGAAAAGGTGGAACAACTGGCCAGTGCTTTCCTTTCTTGCTCATTAAGCACCTGTGCAGTTCACCTTTTCCTTGAAGTAAAATGCCAGACTTCCACGCTTCCTATATGAGTCTTTAGGCTCACTATCATGTAATTTTTGGACAGCACATCAATGTTCCCTGCAGAAATGCTCAGTCAGCAGACCTTTGGAGACCACAGCCTTTGGCACAGCAAGGAATTAGATAAGCAGCTACTCTGACCCACAGGGTGAAAACCACTTACCTTAACTGTAGGAATTAAATCATTATGCCTCAAGAACTCGTCCTCTCCATTTTGATACTGCCCTAGCAATTTCAATGCTATTTTTATCTTAGGAGCTGAACGTACTGAAATTCTGGTTGTAAATTCTTTGAGTATTTTCCTCCCTTGACTGTGGTCTCTGCCTTCACTTTTAACCACTACCTTGTGCTAGACTCCAATTGCCTTGTGACTGTTACTTGGAAAGTGGACTACTTAACTTTTACCTTTATTTTTTGAAATTGTTGTTCCATGGCACGGAGGCTTTTCTTAGCTTCATCATCTTTACCTTCAAGTTCTGTTTCTAATTTCTTTATTCTTCTTTCTAAAAATTCCACTGTGTTTGTTTTAGCTGAAAGATCATTAGTTTTCTCAGCAGCAGCAGCAGCATAAATCAAAGCAGGCAAAGAATTTGGATATCTTCTTTTTAGAATTCCTTCCATTTCTCTAATCTATTCATAAGAAAATTAAGTCAAAGGTCAAAAATAATAAAGTTCTACTGAAAAGTGAACAGAAGTAAGTGACAGAATGTTAACAAATTTCATCCCCTTAAGGTGGAAGAATGAAAGTGATAGATGCATATACCGAGAATATTTTTACGTTTTTCCCGTTTTTGTTATTGTTTACAGAAAAGCAAGACTCATAATCTCTTACTGACTGACTTACACATGATCTTAAACAAAATACTGCTCTAGTCTATCTAGGCAAAATACTGCCTTATATCAAAAGGACTTAGAAAGTCAAAAAAAAGGTCTTCAAGTTGAATATGGCTCTTAATGCTGTGAATATGTCTGCTTTTTTTCTGGATTTGCATTCACATTCTACTTTTCCAACTGTTAAAGATATTTCATAGTGATATTGGAATTATTCTCCCAATAACACATTATATGCCTTTTATTTTGTAGTCTGTAATAATGTAAAACTAACACCTTGCATGCAATGTCAATAACAAGCCCCTCTCTTTTCTATGGATAAGATATTCTTCATATCAGAATTCAGCAAAGGCTCTTGCCCATGAGTCCCATATCCCTAACTAACGCAGCTGCCATCTCCTAAAATTCAGGAAGGCCCACTTCCACTTGATGTTTGTTTAGTAGAAACATGGATTTTAAGGTCTTCACTCCCCCAGTTTTCATGAATCTTGTAGGAATCCAATAGAATGTAAACCCCTACTCTTGAATAAACTTGGTTGAAATTTGTCATACTTTTAAGGAATTACTGAACATGGACAGGAGTCTTAGGAGATAAACAACACCAAGTTTTGGCTTTTGCCCTCTTGCCCCTTTTGAAGAAACTCTAAACAGTATTTTACAAGATTTTAAAAGGGATATCAGCTAGTTAGAGCATAGTAGCAAAACAAGCTCTAAGTAAATAATTGCAGCCTTTTGTGTTTATGAGTGCTCAATAACACAAGTTATATTGTCACAGAACTTCATGCTATGCTTTATCCTTATGAAAGCACTGGTGCTTTAAGAGACCTTATATGAAACAAAGGTTAAATTTGGAACAGCTCTTTTATTGCATACTTGTCGCTCAAGATCCTGAATTCTTTTGGCATCTGCTGCTCTGTCTCGCAATCGTTTCTTCTGTTGCACACACTGATCTCCTGCTTCAGCCCTGAGCTTCTCAACCTGTTCAATTTACGAGAAGACAAACCAAAATATGTATTCAGAGATACTGTCCTGTAGTACAAAAGCATTTCAAACACACACAGTATAATGCAAGTACTCTGCCACTTAAAAACTGGTAACGGTAATTTCTGTACTAAAAGATTCTTCAGGTTCTTAACCCACATGACAGCTTCCTTCTCCAAAGCAGCTGAAACTAGCTATGGAAATCTAGAGGAGAATTTCAGTTCTGGGACACTCTTGTCTTCATACCAGTAAAACTGTTTCTTTCTCTCACACTTCCAGTAAGCAGGCTTGATTAATAAGCTGTTATATACAATACTACAGTGCATTCCATGACTTCAGGATGTGTTTAGGAAATGGTTTGTGATTGGAAATGCTGTTTTGTGATGAGATATAGAAACAGCCAAAAGGCAATGTTACGTTGTGCCTAAATAAAAGCTGAGTCCCAGAATCAGGAGAAGGACCTGGATAACTCACGCTCCTGCACTCCTGTGGAGTCTGGCCATGAGGACTCAAAGCTATGATCTAGAATTGAATTTCCTACCTTTATCAGCCACTATGATCTCTGTACAGGGATATTACACCTGGATATTTAAAAGTATTCCTATCTTGATTTCTCTCCCACACTGGCAATATTAGCATAAATAATGCTTTTATGCCAGCATAGTTTGACTGATTTGATTATTTCTATGAAGTCAGAGCTCTAGGCACCAGAATTTTTAGGCTCCAGTCCAGCCCAGAGAAAATGCCAATAAAAATATTTTCTTTCACAGCAATGGCATCTTGTTCAAAGTTTGATATGGTGGTGTTTACGGGATCTCCTTCCCTGGCTGCTCCTTCAGAAGAACCTCCTCTCATCTGTGATCTCTCTAGTAAAATACCATGAAAAAATTCCAAGATCAGTTATATTTTAGCACTGGTTAAATGTTTTATTTCTGTGAATCCTAAGTCCAATGTACTGACAAGTAGACAAAGCATATCTCAGAAGTATTCAAGGTTCATGAATTTGTTTTGTTTGTTTTATATTTCAAGTGCATTCGGTTTTTCCTCCCTACTATAGTAACCTGAGATTTTTTCCTAAGGAAGAATTTAGAACTGGTACTTAAGAAATGTATTGCCTAATACATTTAGGCAGCAAAAAGGAGGAAAAGAGAATGATAAGAGGGGTGTTCCTAGTTGTTAATGTAACAATACACTCTTTTCCCTTAGGTCAAAAAATTTGAAGGTTTTAGGGAAGCACGTTACTTTTGCTCCTAGAAGCATAACCAATGTCCCATAGAACCAATCTAATATACAAAAAAAAAAATGGGATTATTATGAAGGAAAGAATTAAATTACACTCATCACTGGAAAAAGAAACAATTTCCAGCTTCTTAGATAAAACTAGATATTATCACCTCTAGTCTTAGTCTCTCAATTTCTTCTCTTGCATCTTTAAGACGGGCTGCATCTTTATCCAGAAGATCTTGATTTTCTGCATACCACTGAAGTCTTTTTTTTAAATGAGTAATTTCCTGTTTGTATGATTCTTCCATAACTTTAAATTCATAGGACTTCTCACCTACAAGAATAAAACATTCTTAGGATTAATCTTGTTTTATTAATAATTATGTTTTGAAGGAGTAATTAGTCAACACGATCCTCCTCAGCGTATTTCATACATTCACCATTTTGACAATACTCTTACTGCAGTAGTTTTAAACCCAGATCCTAATCAGGATTTACAAAGCAACAATATTTGAAAAGCACCCTTTATTTCTCTCATACATAGCAATACTCAGTGGCTTACAGTTTACTACGGAAAGTATTTAATACAGAATCTCAGGGAGATCTATTCTTGATCATGCTCTAGTAAACAGATCTTCAGCACCAAGAGGAATGACAACATACAATACATGTTTAGATGTGTATTGATCATACTCCTTCCATTTAGGGACCAAGCATTTTGAGAAGAGACATGGAGCTAAATATTACTGTGCTTAGCATTTGTGATGCCTGACACTGGAAATGAGAGAGACCAATTTTTAGCTCTCTCTCATTAATTCAAACTGGAAAAAGTTCTGATAAGAATGCTGAAGAAAGTCCCAAGGCATAAGTTATAGGTAAAAGTGGGCAAGATCTAAGTAGGAGACTAAGATGTAAGATAGTAAATCTTTTCCTATGCACAGAGTTGTCACATAATTGAAATCATCTGTTTTCCATGTCCAGTGAAAGATGGGCAAGAAATCAAACTTAACAGGCCACAACAAGGACTTTGTTTGGATACAGAAGATACTTCCAAATAGAGTACCAGAAGTGCTGCAGCATGTCCTTCACTGTATGCTTTTATTAGAAGTTTAGACAACATTTGGAAATGGTCTAGATGCACTTTAATAATAAAAAAGTTTTTGCTACATATTTATTTAATGAAATGCAAAATAAGCAAAACTATTCAACAAAATGAAGGTGCTTTACTTGATGCAGATGCAATCTGGACTTTTGCTACATCTCTCTCTTTCTTGGCTTGTACCAAGTCTACCTCAAGAGCTTGCTTATCTTGTTTGAGACGTCTTATCTCTTCTTGCAATTTAGCTTCTTCTTTCTGGGTTTTAGAGAAAACAGTAAAACATGAAAAACGAAACACACAAAAATCCCAAAACTTTTCATCATACAATGATTAAATCACAACAGTTGCATCAGACCACAGCAACAATAAGGTCTTTCTAATTTTGGTATTATTCTCAGGCCCTGCTGTAGCAGAGCATGGGAAAACATGAGCTAAACATTAAAAAAATTAAAACCCCAACCCCATTATTAGTCTACAGTACGGATGGTCATACTGTTTTTGTAAGAACACATGAAAATAAGGCTTGGTGTATATACCTACCTGTGCTGCTCGAAGCTCTGAAATCAATTCTGTGAAACTCTGATTTCTGGCTGGTTCAGAATCCTGCATGATTCGTGACCGGTTATTAGTCTTCTCTATCTTTTCTCTAAACAGCAACAGCAAAAACAATTATGCAATGTGGTGACTCAGCATACTAACAATGGCTACTGAAAAACAAACACAACCCCCGGCCCCCCAAATGGTACCACAAAGTCCATGTGTGCTGGTTCAAAACAAAAAAGAAGCAAATATGCATAACATTTATATACAAACAAAATTCAGTGTAAGGTGAAGTCTTCTCACCTCGCGTGAACTTGTTCATTTGGACTACACAAGGGAGGGAAATAAAAATCTACTCTGCATCAGTGCAACTCATCTATAGGCCTCTCCAAAGCAAGGATTTGTAGACTAGGAGTACACACAATTGCAAGGTTGTTTTTCCTCATTACTAGCACAGGATGCAAATCTCACAGGACCTACAGTGCAGTGAATAGAATGGTTTCTCCACTAGCAGGACCTCTTGTGCCCCCTGATCTACTGTGTATCTTACAACAGCATCAAAACATCTGAACGCATCAGCAGAGCTGTAATACCAGAACAAGTGCAGTATAATGTATTATGCATTCTGATATGAATAGGAATGCTGAAATGTTCCCCACGTGGAATCTCGAGTCTTCCTATGGGTTTGCAACACCATCAAGCAAACAAATAGTTGAAGTGCCCATAAACAACACAAATCAATTCTCAAAAGAAGAAACAAAACCACAAACCTGAGAAACACTAGAAAACATGCACCTGATAGACTCTGCAGTGGTTCCTCATAAAAATCCAATAAACAGCAGAAAACACCAGAGATTTTAGGTCAGATATGTAAAAGAGCCTACCTTAAGTCTATTAATTCAGCCTTTAGGCACTGATTCTCCTTAAACATTCGTTCCTCATTTTTTTTGTTTTGGATTTGTAGCTCTTTCATTTGTTTGTACAACCTCTCATTTTCCTAAGTTGAGACAAAGTTAAAGAATGTTCATAAATTAATGTTTTCTACAGTTATAAACCAATCTTCTATAAATCACATAGTTTCCCTGCTGAAACAGTGGAAGAAAACACTAAGTATTTAATTATTAAGCTTCTAAAATGGGTATCTACTTTCATTAGCTACAATCTCGTCCAAGTGTCTGCTCACTCTGCAGGAAGGAGCTAAGCCAGATCCTCTCCAAAGCTATCCCAACTATATTCTAAAAGCATGTTTGTGGGTGGTTGCTGATAGATCAGAGCTCAGCCTGTCCAGGTTCCATTCCTGGGGACACAAATCATCATTGTTTGGGATGCTCACCCACATTGGAAAGGTATCATGTTTATATCAAGAAATTATGCTGAGCATCAGCTGGAAGCTGGTTAAGCTACCTACTGGATTTTACAGCTGTAAGTGTTCAAAAGGATAATTAAGCATGAACTATCTATTTCTCCACTTGACTAAGTAATAAAATCAGGCATGCTAATTAGGTTACCTTGAAATCTAGAGCTCAGATCTTGAGAAAAACATTTCAAAAACCAGAATTTTTCAGATTTCTAATGCTGCTTAAAAGTACTAATTTTCAACTACATTTGGGCAAAAAGTTTGTTGTTCTTCATTGACCATAAAGTATTTTCCCAGTTCTCAACTGACAAGTAACCAATTTTTACAGTTTAGAACAGCTACACGGAATTGTGGAAAAACTTAGCCCAAACTAGACACGTGTGAAATATTTTTTAAACCTGCAATATGTTTGCCCTTCACACCCAAATTTCATCCACTTTTTAGATAACAAGAAAAGTAGTAACCATTAAACAGATTTGTTTCTGAAACTGGCTAGAATACAGATCAACATGCTGTGTGGTAGTACCTGTTGATAACCTTGAATAATGACCTCTTGATCTTCAATTTCTTTTTTTATTTGTGCCAGTTTTTCCTCACTAACAGAAATTGTTGCTGCATAGTGGGTCCACCTCTTTTCTTGGGCCATCTCTTCCATATTTCTTAGCTTTCAGAAAAAGGCACACAAGCAATAAGAAAGTTTTGTTACCAATACGGAGTTTTCTACAAGACTACAGTCCAATCTCTTCATTACAGTATGAAAGCAGACCAGTGAGTGGGTCTTACTGGAGTTTTACAGAAGCACTATGAAACAGAAAAAAGGCATAAAATGTTTGGGAAAAGCTGTAAGTTTCTGTTCTTATGTGTCTAGACAGGAGGGTATAGTGAAATAACTCTGGGAATAGACATACAGACAAAACACAACACTGAAAAATATATCAAGAACTATAAAAAATATCTCAACATAAAGTACTTTTCTATAACAAATGGTATCTGTTAATCTCTGTGAGAGTGATTTAAATCTTTGCAAAAAACTTGCTGCAGGACTTGAAATAGCAAGGTAAGGGAACTCAGAATAACAGTTTATCTCGGAGAAAAAAAATCATGTCTTACAGGCAATAAATGTAACAGCAGGTATGCATTTATTAAGTTGCAGGGTCTGTGTAAATTTGGATTTTCTGCTCATCAACAACTCATGTAAAGTAACATTAATTCAATTTTCAAAAGCAATGTTTCATCTCATCTACAGGCACAGGATACAGTACCTTACTCTGAAGAACATAGTTTTCCTGACCCAGACGAGAAAGCTCCTTTTCATGCTGTGTTTTCAGTTCTACTACTTTTGCCTCCATCTCCTTCTCTTCTTGTGAAAGCTTGCTGGCCAGCTGCTGAATCAAATCCCGAGCTGTGTTCAGGTCCTCCTCTGCTGCTTGTACTCGTTTTAACAAATACAGCTCTCTATCACAACTTTTGATAGGGGAAAATGCTAAGTCCTAGGGAAGACAATTCAGGGAAACATTACACTGAGCTGATTGTTTACCAGAACTCTGCTCAGCAGTTTTGTTTAACTGGTTTGTCTGGCTCTCAGCAACAACATAAGGCACTTGAAAAAACTACCCAAAATACAACCCCTCCGACATTTTAACAGCAAAATATCCTGCATTTATTTTAATGAGCTACCTTCTCATCTGCAAAATATATATGAGGAAAACAAGCCAAAAAAACCCAACAAGAAAAAAATACATCATATATGACAGCCACTATATTGCTACCAGAATTACTCTATTAGGCACCTTACTTTTAGAAAAGCAGCAATGCTTTAGGTATTCAGTGAATAGCTTTTTTATGCAGTTGATAAGGGAGAAGGAAAAACCATTACGGTAATGTAAATTCAGTCATCTTGGAGAAGTCAGAAGATACTACTAAATATTTAATGCAATGCAAATAGGAAAAATCCCTGAACAGTAGTACTGTTTAAACATTCACAGCAGAATAGAAGTTCTATTTAAACTTCTTTTACAATGAAATAGTAATTTTTAGAATTTAATAAGCAACTTTAATTCTACAGAACCACCAAAGCAACAGCATTATCCAAGCAACTGAAAAGCAGTATGATTATACTTGCGTATTTTAAAAGTAAAAAGCTAGTGTTTGACCAAAGGGAAGTCTTTATTCAATATTTCAGTATTTGCCAATCTTGTGATAATTGTTAAAAGACTTGACAAAATAGGCTTGCAAACCAAGTTGTACATACTATAATTAGGAGCATCACTGGTCATTACTCACATGATGATATTGCCTGTTATAATCCACATCCTGGTGTCCAAGATTACTAACAACTGATTGGCCAGACAAAACTCTGTTAATACTTCCCTCCAAAGTTGGTTCATTTGTTGCAGATCTTATTATCCTAGTAGCAAATAAGGTTTCTTCATTCAGGCAGAAAGTAAAATAGAACAAATTAAATTCAGAATTTTATGTCTTTTAAGAAAAAAATTAATGTGATACAACTTATAGGTATATAAAGTATTCTACAATCTGAATTTTGATTTAAATATAGAAACTCGAGAACAATTATATACTACGGAAAAACTGGAGGGTTTGGGTTTTTTTCAGCAAGGAACGGATGACAAGATAAAACAAAACCCAAGAGAACAACTGAAACAAGTAGCTGGATAATAAATCCTTGAGGAAACAAGGTTAACCTCACTCCTCCGCTTGAGAAGTGGCCGGCTATCTAAGTATACAGAAACACAACATACTGCAAGCTACGGGGAAGATAAGAAACAGCAATGTTCAAAACGGACTTTTGAGTGCAGACAGCATAGAAACAAATGCAACATTTATTTGTTGCATCAAATAACAACTTGAGTGGAATAAAAAGGCAGGAAAGTTCCTCCTAGAGTCACTAACATATAGGGAACTGTTCACATTTCAGTCTTCGGAAACACAGATAGTAACTACACCTGTCATTTCAACTGCTCCTGCTTAGGAATGTTACACCTGAAAAAAACCCCAGCAGAGAACGATTCTTTTCCCAATTTCATGCCTTTTTAGTGTCACACACCCCTCAGAAAGGTGCTCCCTTAGCACTGATGACCAGGGAATTTTTTGATTCAATGCTGTTCTTGTCCTAGCTATAGAGGCCTCCGCAGAATGTGGCCGGGTCAGATTAACTTCTGTAATCAGCTAAAATTGCTATGGTGAATGGTTATAGCTAGAGAGGAAAGAGCAAGTTTGCATGAGGCCAGTGGCCTTATTTTCTCAGTACTTCTCATTCACTTTACCACCTTCACCAGGCTGTACAACCCTCTCTTCCCCAGGCAGAGACACAACAATGCACTGAGGAACTGAGGTCCCTCAGTTCAACAGCTGCCACTGAAGCATCTCCCAGAGACAGGTAACATAACCCTAAACTGCTTTTCCTGACACTACCTGCAGGGTTTCTAAAAGCACTGCATGCTAGAAATGCACTAAAGCCTGCCTCAGGGATAGCAAACTTTGTTTGCGAAGACACTAAGCTGAATTATCTCATTAATCTCTTCAGGCTTCACCCCAAAATAAAAAGGTTCAGTCCTTTACTTGCAAACCAGTTTTCACAGGACTATATTGGTATCCTCCTTTCCATAGTGTTTCCAAAAGACATGAGCAGAAAATAGGACTTTCTTTTTAGTACTTTGTTTGTACTCTAGGAAAGCAAAGATCAAAAGAAGAAGCTGAGAACAGGAATTCAGCCTCATACACGTTAGCGTGTCAGCAAATCTTTGCATTTACTGTAATGAAAAATGTTAACTGGTACATATTAATTTTTGAACACCAGCTTTTTTTATTCTTTTGATCCTACTGGAGAACAACAGAAGGTCTCAAACATAGTGTTAGTAAATGTGAGTGGAAATGAAACAAGACTACAAAGATTCATATAAAAGTCTCTCACAGCAATTTCATGCTAATACAGAAAAAAAATCAGTACTGAACTGCATTTAAGTTTAGATTTCTCTACAACATTTGGGCTTCTTTCATGTGAAGCATAAGGAACAAAGCTCTCTGGCTCTTAAAATTCAGAATTAAAACTCTTAAAATTTAGGATTACCTTTAGATTTTGCTCTATCTGCAGGACTTCTGGCTTTCATACAGGTATTTTTGAAAGTTTCTTTTGGTGTTTTCTTTTCATTAACTGGAGAAGACTGCTTTGAAAGTAAACTGGATTTCCCATAGCCAGAACTTCTAACCAGTCCATGAGGACCATGTGAAGGTTTCTTTTTATGTAAGGGAGCTGGACTTCTGATATTCTTGTATGACATTGGTTTGGTTGTCATTGATTCTGATCTTTCATTCTTCAAGGAACAAGACCGAAGAGCCTGTGACAGAACACATTTGTTTAAAACAAGTTTTAGGCTCTGCTGTAAACTGAAGATAGCTTTGCCAGTGAAAAGCATAAAACCAGTTACCAAATTTACATAACTGTGAGACTCAGGGTGATGACAAGTAATGGTAAGTAACTCTGCAGAATTGTACTACTTCAGAACTACACAGGGCAAGTATTTTGTACTGGCTCTGTACTTGATCTGGGAAATTGCATTTTTATTTTAATTGTACTGTACATTACAGGATCTTTTGCTTACCAAATCAGGTAGGTCATGACTAAAGTCTAATAAACACAGTAAAAACCCAGCCATGAAGAAAGGAACAGTGGCAGGCAGAGGAACCTTGCTAAACTTGATCATCAAAAACAAAGCACACAACTCCCAAGACCAGCAAATGAAAAAGTTTAGCCTCTTTGCCCTGGTGGGAAATCAACCTGGATAAATTAGCCAAACCTCTGTCCCTACAATGCCTTGCAGACACAAGAGATGATTGCCTGAAGGAGTGTGAAGCTAATTTAGGGGATGCAAGGAGAAAAGAATTTGGGGATGCAGGGAGAAGATCTGGGATTATGTAAATCTTGTTATGGAATGCCTGAGATGATTGTAAGAATGTGCAAAATTTAAAGGATCTTTAGGGAAAGAACAAAAACTAGGTAAAGAAACAAGTCTGGGAAATAGAGGGAAAAATCAAATTAAAAAAGCTGGTGACATGATCAGGTTGCTATTCAGCACACTTGTCTGACTCAGCTGGAGACTGACCATTGCAGTTTCTCCTGTATTCTTACCTAACTGTATTTCTAACTTTTCTCTCTGTACAAATGTTCCCTGTTCTCAGCCTGTTGTGTTTATATGTGTCCCTCTAATGCTCACATGCTCAGAGACATCATTATCTTGAGCTGGAGACATGGTGCTCCAGCAGCCTTGCACATGTTGGGCTGGGACAAGAAGAATCCCACTGGTCCCAATGTCCACTGGATTTGACAATCTCTAACAGTAGCAATGGCAACACGAGAATTTCAAGAAAAAGAACAACAGTGTCTCAGTTTCTAAATATCGGAGCATAATCAAGTGGCAGGCAGTCTAAAGAGACATACCTTTAAAAATTATTTCCATGTAACAAAAAATTGGTTGGTAATACTTACTCTTTTAGTTTTGCTTCCTTGTGAAAGCAGAGAGCCTTGTCCTTTTTTTTCTCTTAGTATATCAGGCTGTACTTCACTCGTCTGAATTTCTTTCTCAGTCATCCTCTGAAAGTTATTGTCATTCACACTTGTCTGTAGAAAGATGCCTTCTTCTCTGGTAAACTTCTCAACTAAGTTTTTCTCCCAAACTGTATTACTCTGGGGGTCTTCAAAGGGCGAGTGGCTAATGAGGTCATTTTCTGTGTTGCCTACCAGTTTCACAGGACTACAAGAAAACAGAAGTCATAGATAATAAGACTTTGCCCTTTGCTCCTTTGCTTTTCCATCACTCTGGAAAAAGCGGGGCAATTTTTCTTTAGGTATCAGCTGTAAAGACTGACTTAATTCAGAGAGCTACAAAGCCTCTTATAAGACCCACCCTGCAGATTTAGTCATATAGATTTGCTCCCATGCTGTGGAAAAAGAGCTGCTTCCCAGCAGCGACTGTTTTTGTGGAGGTACCAAAATTGGCTACAAGATAAACACCTGTAAGCCTGTAATTAACACTAATAAAAAATGGGTGGGAATTTCTGCTGGGTGCAGCTAGATGATAAGCTCCCAAAACTCATCTGCTAATCAAAACCTGTATTTCTGACAGTTCCAAGGCCTGTGCTCTCTGCTCTAGACAGAACAGTTGCAGCAAACAAGGAGGAGGTATGGAGCACAGCTTAGCAAGAATCACAGCAGTAGGGTTTGGTCTTAAGAGGATTTTAATTTAGGATTATGGAGTTTGGAGAGCTAGGATAGGATGTGGGCTGAAATCCATGTATGGAGAAGAGGAAAGAGCAGAAGACTGGGAAAGTAGAGATCTTAGCTGTGAGAATGAGGAACACTCCTCCAAATGACTTGACAAACATTTCTGCTTATTATTCAAACTAAGTATGGGAATCCCTGGTCTAAACCTGTTAACACTGTATATTCATTTATCAGTTCACTACAAATGCCAAAATGCCAGTGCAGGATATAACAAAATTTCAGTATTTAATTAGGGAAAGAGACAGATGAGTTATTTAGTAACGTGTTTTTCACAAATAGTTACTGGCTTTAAGTTAGTACAATTCCTCAAATGCATCTTGAAATAAATACCTTTCAGGGTCCACATCAAAATTTCTGATACTATATGAATGTCCTTTAATTGTTTTCATCAATTCTTCCACAGTAGGCAAATCTAAATAATGATAAATAAATATACAATAAATTATAAAACAATCTAGAAAAAGTATTTGTTACGAGGACAACATTTAAAAATGTTTCATAAATGGCATATTACAGATATTACTAGCTCACTCATTTTACAAGCTTGTACAATACATGCCTTCCTTTGAGCTATTTACCTGAATCAACAGTTGACATGTTTTTTGCATAGATGTCATTATTTTGTGAAATGCTTTGTCCTAAGCTCTCTGAGACCGCCGCTGCAGAATTGTGCAGTTTCTGCTCGTCAGTGTCCCCCAAAGACTGATCAATGTGATGATATGCCTGGTGTAGCGCTTCCATGTCACTGGTGGTTTGTCCATAAAAAGCACCTGGGAAAAAAGCAGGCTTGTGAGAGACACTACTGGATTTTCTACTTTGGGAAACATCCCACTGGAGCCTGTGTTTCAGTTACTAACTTGGTCTATAAAGTGGGGAAAACAGTGATTTCAGTTACATTAAAAAATAATTTAAAATCTTGTTTTTCCTATAAAAATAAACAGTTGCCAAGTTAATTAGTGTCTACTAAATTGTCTCATCTACAGTTTGCATTCCTCTCCTCCATCCTCCCCCACCTCAATATTTTAACAGTACTAAAATGAACAGCCTATGTTATATTACTATTTTAAGAGGTGCCATCACAGCCATAATCTGGGTAGAAGTGGCCTGTACTGTTGTGCAAATTTTGGTAAGAGAAAGTATGTAATAATTGAGTTCAGTGCTGTCAAAGAAGAATTTTAGATATGAGGAATAACCAAAGGAGATGGTATTTAAATATGAAATTGCAACATCAAAAGCTACTTTGCAATAACGAAGCGTAAAAACGTGTCTTTTTAGCAGAAACATAATTTTTTCCTGGAATATTTCCTCCTGCTTTCAAGATTTGCTGGTAAAAGCTAAGGGCTTCATGTTCCCCAATAATCTCAGAACAAATGAAGACATTAGAGTTACCTATTCTAATAAAGTAAGATTTTAGGTTCTGAGTTTTGTTGTGTGGTGGGTTTATTTTGTTGTTTTCTTTTTTTAAAGGACCCCTTACCTGCTTCATTCATTTCAACTGGACTGACTTCTCCAGCCTGATCATGTTCGCCTGGAGCTGCATCCGATGTTTCAATGACTTTTTGAAGTTCTATAGTAGAATCTTGTGAATCAAGCAATACAACTAGGAAGATAAAAGTTAAAGAAAACACAATTCTCTTATTTATACTTTGTCACACTGGAATTAGAAGTATACCAGAGCTCATCTTGAAGTCTTAAGCATACAAAAAGTACTATACAGATTATTTTAATGCCATTAATGGTAAACCGATGAACTCTGATAACAAATCTGAGTTCTGAGTAGGTGCAATAAATACAAAAATATCACCTTGGTTATCACCTTGAATTGCTAATATGTAGATTATTTTTAATTATTTCAATCCAACATGTTTTCAGTAGAACACAATAAAATCAGGTGAAAAATATCAAAATAGTAAAAAGCAGGTAAGCAAGTTTCAAAAAGTTACATTGAGTCTTCTTCCACTGATCAAATTTTGTATTTTACCTTTAGCTAGCATGCCAATGTTTGCTTCTTCCTAAGGAAAAAAGAAAAAAAAAAAGAAAGGAAAAAAAAATTACTTTTTGAATACCACAGGAAAAAAAATTGGACACACTTTAGAAGTTGGTCCAATACCTAAAAACAGTTACTCATTCCCAAGAATATGCACTTCTCTAAAACCCTCCTTAGGATGCCCAAAAGTTCTCAACATCCTGTACTCTCTAAACCCTCTCACAAGTGAACAGGAATTAAATGCTCCTCTGCATAAAGGAGCATTTTTGCACCTTTCTGGTTTTCTTTTATTGTAACTTGAGAAAAGAAAATTAAGTAGCAGTAAGCACGTTATTCCATTATTCTAACTTTTCTTTTCAAACATTTATTAGAAATACCACTCTAATAAATTTATTTAAAAAGAACTAAAAACCAAGTAAGCTTACCTAGTGAAAATGAATACATGGTGCTTTATAGACATCTTCTGAAAAAAAACCCCAAATCTGAATGTGTGCTCCAGGGATGCATCTATGTGCTCCAAACACATGAGCTACACGTCAAAAGACCTGACAAAGCCAGTGGACAGCAGTGCCCCCACAGCCCATACCGTGAAGATTTCTGGGTCCTCCGTCCAAAGGGCTTCTCTATACAGAATTACTTCCACCAGTCTGTGTCACTTGGACCTCAATAGCTCTGAGAAATTAATCACTACCTAGAGTCTGAGGCTGAGTCTGCATTTAAGCTCATCATTTGTGCACTTCCATTCACATTTCTTAACTTAAAAGCGGAGTAAGCAGGAAACCCTGTGAAGCACTCAACCCTTTCTATGATCTATCACAGGGAAGTGCATAACCTCGATAGAAAGACAGCCTGAGGTCCACTATATTCTTTCAGACAGTACATGTCATATAAAGATTTACTATATTTAAAGTTACACATAGCAGTTTTTAAAAATTTTGCAAGTAATAGAAATATTTGGCAAGCTATACCTGTTCTTGAGGACTTAAATCAACTTCTGACACGATGTTTTGATTCACCTGATCTCCCTCAGTTTTAAGAGGAGGATTAGTATCTGTTTCTTCTTCAAAATCGTCACTGTAGCTACCTGGAAGAGTAAAACGAACATCAAATAGAATGAATACTCAAGGAAGATAAAACAGTAAGAGACAGCTATTTCCTTTTCCCTAATGTCTAGTCTAAGAACAGCTACTGCTCGTATTACTCCTTTCATTAAGGCAACAAAGTTTCCAAAACTGAGTGTCATACTAAAACTACAGTCAAAGTCACACATAATATCTCTAAATTCAAAGGAAGTTTGCCTTGTGATCAGATATGCTTTGTCTCCTCAAGGTGTACTTGAATTGACCCCTTTTATTCAATTACTTTCTCTCACTTAGGGGTGAAGTTATGCAATTCCTACCCAGTAGATAAAGTACTCTGTACATCCACTTTGACAACTTCAGCAATTTTGAGGATCAGAATCTGTAATTTGGCTTCTTATGACCTGCTTTGGTGGGCCAAAAGCCACTCTTAAGAGTAAGCGTTATTTAAAAACAAGTGTGCTAGAGCATGAACTACACAATCAATCCAAAAGCTTTTCCTTCAGTTACCTAGATCCTTCCACAAATTTCAGTTCTCTTTTGCTGTGTATCTCCCACTCAGCTCCTGGGGGTTACAGGCTCCAGTGTCTGCATTACCTGTAACACTTAAACTTGGAAGCCTTGCAAAACACTGGTTCATAATGTGTTCTTTCCATGTTTATGGCTTACAAATATATCTTCTTCATGCTTGAGAAATTCAAGCCTGTCAACAGGACCTCTCAAAAGTTCAGCTAAATATATAAATTTGAAAATACAATCTGTTAAATTACAGGAATACACTCTATTATATGGCAGCAATGAAGCATGAAATGAAGAGACATGACAAGTGAAAGACAAATAAGCAAGAAACGTAGCATGGAAATTTGGAGAGAAAATCAGGTAAGAGTAATACTGCAGATTGCAGAGATGAAACTCAGGCATGAGAAGATGGCACAAAAATACAGATGACAGTTCAGATACCAGATTAAATCACACATCAAATAAAATTTCAACATCAGAGGGTTTGTTTCATTTATGATTGATAGGGGGTTTTTACTGTTTTTTTTCCCTTTTTTTTTGTCTTTTGGTTTACAATAAATTGAAAATCCACTTAAGACAAGAAAAAGCACAGAAGCAAAAGTAAACCCATAAACCCCTCTGTCTGAATAACAGCTGCACAGTCATAATGCTAAGACAGCCTAAAAGGCTGATGTAAGAATTACAAGTAAGAGAAAAGACTGTATTACCAGATTTCTCTTCACGTGCAGATTCTTCTTCTTTTTCAGTATTTTCCTTTCTGAGAAATAGAATGAAAATTCTGCTCTCTTTTTGGACAGCAAATAAATACACTTTTTTCTTGGAACTCTACACTCTGATACTTCTTACAATTAATAATAAAAGAATGAATCTGAATTTGTCCAACAAATCAAATCAAAGGTAAGAAAAGTGGAAAAATCTCAGCCATTTTTAAAATCAAGTATTTCCCAGCTAAAATTCTCAATCTAAGTCTTAAAATCACTCCCTTTCTGCATTCTCTTCAACATCTACATTAACTACTCAAAAAACATTTTTATGAAGGTTTGCCTCCTGTTCTGATCTTGTCATTCTGGATTAACGAAACAAGTTTAAAAACCACCCGCCTCTCATTTCTTTCCCCTTTTCCCATAAAATTAAAGTTTGTCCTTATCTACAGCTCTTCAGAATTCTGCTCCTCCAACTGTTTTCATATCAGAAGTTGCCTTTGAACTCAGTATTTTCAGCAACAGCAGCCTGAACTTCCCCTTCATCCATTTCTCTCACAGATGCTTGAACTTATTTTCATATAACTTATAAATTATAAATGGGTTGCCCTAGTCTATGAAGATGAAGTATCTTTCCTCTAGATTAATTTGTAATATCATGTCTAAAGGGACACAGAATCTTTCCTGATCTATTTCCTTGTCATTATCAGTTGATACCTCTTCATTTAGTTACATCTTACAATTGAGATGTTAAATTGACTTGTTACTATTGAGTTATGCACAAGTGGAGCTACATCTACTCATCAGTAAGTCATGCTCCCACTTTCATTTATTAAGCTCATTTCTGTCCTTGTCTTGAAGAAAAATACCCAAACCCCAATAAACAAACAAAAAACTGACTGAATTATATATAGGATATCATCCAACAAAATCTCAGTGGCCATACTCAAGCCACATGTGCCCACTAACACAGTCCACAACTTTCCTTTCCTCTAAATTACCGTACAAATGGTGCTAGTATGACAGAATCATTGGAATCCAGCTCTTTATTTAATCTTGAATAATCAATAGTAGAGGAAGCTTCTCGTTCAAGCTTGGCAAAGAAGATCTCTTTTTCTTCTTGTTCTTCCAAGGTATCCAATCCAACTCCCATGATACTTTGATGAGGCCCAGAAGCTAAAACTGAATCTAAATTTCAAAAAAGAGAATAAACTGTGTCTGTGCTGTATGTCCACACGGAATAGCCATAACAGTTAACAACAACTACAGACATACTCATAAAATATTAGTGGTATAAAATCATCACAAATTAACTCTAGGAGCCTTCAGTTCGTAAGACGCAGCTGACGGAAGTGAAGCATCCCATCTTGAAATTAACTAAGGTAAACTGCTTTTAATAGTAACATATTTAGATCTAGTTAACTTCATGGAATGGTTGGGCTCTCAGTTCTCACCATTTGTTTCCAAGCTGTCTCTACTCAAAGAGACAGCATCGCCACTGCTTTTCTGAAGCTGCATCTTTTCCACATCCATATTTTCATTACTTTCTTTCACAGGCTGTGAAGTGTTCTGTATCTTGACAAAGTTTCCACTGGCTCCAAGCAGTCCTAGGAAAAAGTTGCAGTATTATTGACTACCATCTAAAAGCTATTTGTATGACATATCAGTCTTCTACTCTCCTTCCAGAACCACCAATTTTAATCTCACATTGCAATTGCAAAGATATGCAGTCTCATGAGACGCATTCACCTAATTTCCACTGATTCTATACATAAATCTTGTTTAAATAATTATTATAAACATTATCTCCCTATCCTTCATATTTGCACACATATGTAAAGTTCACCATGAGTCAAATGTAACAACTGCAAAAATTGAGTTACTGTCACATTACTCATGAAAGACGATCACCGACCTCCTATGTTGACAGAAATTGACATTTCGTTCGTAAAAGTTAGCTTTTTTATTTGATCTACTACCTCAGATCACCACAGATTTTTTAAACTTGTTAAGCCACTGGCTTAGCAGCTATGTTTAATTTATTGTTTAAAGGTTTTAAGGAAAAAAAATAGTAATCAAAGTTTCTTAAAAGTCACTGATAAACACCCAGTTCTCCCGTTCTATATATTTATGCAACTACAACTTGCAGATGCTCTCCTTATTGTAATTTCACTGTTGTGAGGGCTCAACATCACCTTAACAACTTTATGCTGGCTCTCAGGCAGAACACTGCCTTATCTACTTTCTTATGGAAGACTAAAAGCCAGATATTGCAGGACATTCCTAGTTCAAAAGCTCCCTTTGCCTGCAAAACACAGACGTTTATACTTAGATTCAGAGTAATTTCTCCAAGGAGAACGGATAGGAGAAAAGCTGCTTAAGCATTTTATCAAATGACGTATGAAATAATTTAGCAGTTCTCACAGAAGGGAACAGAAACTAAGTCCGTCTTTTTCAACATGAATCACCAGTTGGTAGCACTCAGAATTTTTCGTTCTGCCTGGCCACATGATGTTTGGACTGTAGCTGTGTCCTTGTACTGAACACAGCAGGAGGGGTGAAGACACTGACAACAGCTCATTTCCTGCTGCAGGAGACTGGAGGAGATCCATACATCAGTAACACTAAATCAGTCTTCCATGTGCCGACCAAGTGCTTCGGCTCTGGGCTCTTCCTCTGCTCTCTACACAGGCCCAGTAGAAGTCCCATTTAAAAAATGCCATACATGCCTATATTATCACAAGACAGAATCCTTTCCTTTTGGTACTGAAAATGTACTTAGCATGAAGGAGGGTGGGAAAGTAGGAGTCCCAACACCTTTTCCCTCCCTACTGGGCAGCCCTCAGCATGTTCGTTCTGATTATAAGAGCCTCCCTATTAAAAAGCAGAATAGGTTTATTTTCTTGATTTTAATGACAAAGTCCCCTTGTATGTTTTATTGGGAGGCTAAGCGCATAAGATTCCATATCTTGGAAATCCACATTCTTGTATCTAACCTCAGCTCTGTCCTCAATATAGAGCTTTGACTGACTTGCCTTGCACACAACAAATAAATGTCAGAGACATTTTCTAAAGGCCAAGCTCCACACATATAGAAAGTTAATGCCTAAATAAATACATATTGCTACAATGAAAAGCAGAAAATGGAAAGTTCAAAGTGCTGAACAGAAGTAAAAAAGTAAACATAGCCCATTTCTCAGGTAGCCAACTTAAAGTAATTTACTCGGATGGCACTCTATTCTAGTTATCAAGACAGCAAATGGGAGTCTGTTTGCAGCTGGGTCACAAGTTTTTTGCAGAGCTTTAGATTAGCCATAATCTCACCAGACCTCCAACACCCTATTTTTGAATGAGAATATATTAGCAGAATCAAATGCTAACTGCAACCGACCTCCTATGTTGAGAGGTGCAAGAAAGGAGAAGGGATTATACATCAGTAAAAAAATTAGAATGCTTAATAGAAGAAAATTTTAAAGGAAAACATTTTCCTGTGGTTTTTTTAATTTAAATCATCTCATGTCCACTGAAATTTCTCAGCAGATGTACATTGATCTTGAAGGCTTCAAGGGATTTATGTAAGCTATATAATAATATTTTGCCAGTCAGGGTTTGAGTCAAATCAGAGATTTTTCAAAAAAAGCACCTTCCATAATAATCTGAAAATTATTAATAAACAATNGAAAATACTGTTTCTGCAGCCATTAAACTTTTCAACTTAGCCACTTGCAACCCACAGACACACCCCCCATTTCTAGTGAAAGCAAGAATCTTTGTTCTCTCTTCTCTACACAATCTGAACTCTCAGAAACCTATGAAACTTGGAAAAAATATCAACTCATATGGATTTAACAGTCTTCTCATCATGTTTTCGGCTGTTTGAACAGTCCCACTGATTTCTGTGAGGCTTGCAAGAGTGATTTGTTTTTGGAGGGTGGGTATTGGTTGCTTCTTATAAAAGCTTCTTAAATAGTTATCTTGAACGCCAAAGATTTCGCTACCTGGATGTTTACATGCAACATTTTCTAAGGCTAATAATATACAGTACTCTTTTTTAAAGCCCAGCTGCTTGAAATGAATTAAAATAAGAACCTGAGAATATTTCTAACTACCACACTTGCAGATAAAAATTAAAAAACATAAATACAAAGGACTCAAACCGATAATGAAAAAACATCTATTTCAAAAAGTAACCTCCTTTTTCTAATCTAACCAAGACTGTCAGAGCTGAGTCATTTTACCCTTTTAATATCACATAAAATACAGGAAATTTGTTACCCTCAGAATTGTCTGGACTGTCAGAAGCGAGGGTTCCTTCTTCTTTGTTTAAGTAGGAATCTTTCTTGTCCTTATGAATTTTTTCCAACATTTTGGATTTAGACAAAGCCTTGCTGCAAGATGCACTGGAAGATTTAGAGGGAACTACTTCTAAGTATACACAAACATTTATAAATTTTAATACATAATGGGCAGGGAACAAAGAGAAGAATGAGATGTGAGACTTCAAACTGACACTTCTGAAAAAGTAATACAGTTCAGTTTCTTGTACATTGAATTACCTCTAATTTTCTAAAAACTAAAGCTAATACATATAACTTCTGAACATATAACTACTCTTCTCCATCTTTTTTTTTTATTTTTAAAAAGGATAAATTCCTTCTTGATCCATGTACACTTTGCCTTCAGATACACCATTCTAAGAGCTAAATGACCTGAAAACAAAGAAAACTAGTAAAACTACCTCAACAGTAAAAGGTTCTACTACGAGGTTTGAAAGAAAGCATCTAGACTGGTTCAAAGAAAAGTGTGAAAACGTAAATACCTAAGTATAAATTGCTACTGTCTTTATCACTGTCAAGTATAAGAACTGCATTTGTTTACTCAAGCCCCTGTGGGGACTTGCTCAGCAGCAAATATAATGAACGCCTTCCATTCACATTACAAAATTAAGTTTTAGATAATAGCACCTATGCTGAAAACTGTGCTGTCATGATCAAAGCATCACAGAATGGTTTGGGTTGGAAGGGATCTTAAAGATCATCCAGTTCCAAAGCCCTTGCCATGGGCAGGGACACATTTCACTACACCAGGTTGCTCAGAGCCCCATCCGACCTGGCCTCAAACACTTC
Source organism: Daphoenositta chrysoptera (assembly GCA_013397915.1). Lineage (NCBI taxonomy): Eukaryota > Metazoa > Chordata > Aves > Passeriformes > Daphoenositta > Daphoenositta chrysoptera. The sequence continues at coordinate 64,625 of VZRO01007151.1, forward strand.
CAGGGATGGAGAATCCACAAGTTCTCTAAGCAACCTGTTCAGTGCCTCACCACCCTCACAGCAAAGAACTTCCTCCTAACATCTAATCTAAACCTACTCTCTTTTAGTTTGATACCATTCCCCCTTGTCCTGTCACTACACACTCTTGTAAAAAGTCTCCTTCTTTCTTGCAGGCTCCCTTCATGTACTGCAAGGCCACAGTTAGGTCACACTTAAGCCTTCTCTTTTTTAGGCTTAACAAACCAAATTCTCTCAGCCTTTCCTCATACAAGAGGTGCTCCACCTCTCTAACCATCTTGGTAGCCTCCTCTGGACTCCTGCATGACAGCCACACCACAGCCTTTATAGTCTTAGGCTAGCTAGATGGCATGTGTTAGGTTTTTCCATGTTTAAATTGTCACGGTGGGAAAAGGCTTCAAAATCGAATAATTCAGATAAAACTCTTAGTTATGGGTCTTTTGAGTTTACCTTGACACAAGAGAGAGTAGTCTAGGACATAAAGTGAAATATTTCTGCTATTTAGAACAGGAGTATAGGGATATGTAACCAGAAATTAACACAGCTCAGACATCCAAGATAACTACAAGAAGCTGGTGCAGCAAGGAGAGAAATGGTATGAAATCCATTCTGATACAATGCATAGGTCCTTTATTCCCTCAACTGATGTGTAAGTTGACAAGCGAGGCACTACTTCTCTAGATCTATATTTCCCCACATTTACTGGGAAACTACAAGTATTGACAGCACACCTTCCATTGTAAATTATGCAAACACCTGATACCTTTTAAAACAGTAATCTGAAATAACTACTGAGGTCCTCCTAGTGCTCATATTTCAAACAGTAACCCTAATTTGAGAAATAAATTAATTTTTAGTGTTTATCTTTCAGAACGAGATGCTTTACAGCCATTCTATGCAAACGAGGCTTACGAAAACAGAGCTGCATATACACTCCAGAAAGCCAACACAGGGAGATATTCTATGGGCTACATTCTAGATCACCAACATGATCCAAAGACCAAGTGCCAAATATTTCATTGTCATGGTTCTTCAAAATATTACCAATCTGCTTGAATTTAACACCAATGCCACACTTAAATTAGCACAACTTAATTGCTATTGTCTTTTACAATCCATTTAATGGATCAATGCTTATAATTCTTACTTATTTGCTGGAGTTTCTTTTCAGATAACATAAAAAGTGACTTCACATAAAAGGCTGAATCTAAAGTTACAGTAACTAAAATAATCCTGCAGAGTAAACAATTTAAGTTTTTAATTTATACCAACTGCTGTTTCCATTCCAGGGGCAGCATGCACAAAGTAGCACAGTGGTCAGCAAAGGGAAAAGAACCACATCAACAGAAAATAAATAAAATGGTTATCTGACTGCTGTCTTCAAAATTACACAAGTAGAACAATAAATATTAATATTTCTCGAGTATGAAATGCAGGAAGTGTAAGAGGCTTTCTATTTACTAAACAGGTACTTACTACAGGTGAGAGCTTTTTGTTCAGATTTTTGAAGTTATTCCCCCTTTCTGCAGGCTGACATTCAATACTGTCTGTCCTACTACATCACTATATGTAGTTATATATGATGTTATAAAAATTCAGCAAAAGTTCACACAGATCTTAGTTTCTTCTGAAAATGACAAAAGAAGTATGTGGCAGCTTGGTCAAACGGACAATTTGCTAAGGATTTTCTATAGGAAACATACTAGTAGTACAAGATTGATACTGAATAAATATATCAAAACATATTTAATCAAATACCAGACTGGGAATCTGAACGGGGACTCTTTTGTTCAGTATTTTCCACTACTTCGGCATGGCTTTCTGTCAGTTTCTTCTCTTTTCTCACTTTAACAAATTTTATTTGAAAATCTTGAAAAGACAAACAGCAGGAACAGACAGGCAAGCAAGACAGGACAGGAATTCTTAGTATCCAATTTTTTTTATCATTTAAATGACAAAAGCAAGTAGAAAGGACATTACCTAGGTCTCTAACCTGTCCAATACGGAAGACAGTGTCTTGAATCATAATTTGCACATTTCAGTTTAAAGCTGAAGAACAAATAGTTTAAATATGCCTAGAATAACTAGTGGAGTTATTTTAAAATGTACTTCATACTTCTCAGGCAAATGAACAGAAGTAGTCTACACTGTTACCCTTAATCTACAAAACCAAGTGAAAACAGGCTATTAGTTTAACTCGCTACTTATTTCCTGGGACTTCTGTAACAAGCCTTGAGGAAAAAAAAAACAACACAACAAAAAGGTGTAGAGCCCATATTTATCCTATTCTCTTTGTCTTTCAAGAAAGCATGATATAGGTAACGAAGTAACTCAAAACCAAAACCTCAAACTGGAAGCAATGTATCAGCTTGGTGTATTACACAAGCTAATTAACAGGCTTTCTTCAGATAACAATATCTCTATACAGTCACACCCAAAGACATCAACTTACACATATCGAGCATGTATTTGTAATGACTGCAGTGCCACACTGTGTGTGAAGATAAAATTTATGCATTTATATAAGTTTGATTCATGATGGTGAAACAACTTTAAAATATTATTGCTACTAGCTGAGAGTATAATGGTTATGACCTATCTGCAATGACCTATCTGCAACCAACGTGAAGGTTCCAGCCCAGGACACACAAGGATCTCCAGAAAATTTTGAAGCATGCTGCCATCACAATTTCCAGAAATTAAATTCAGTTTATCTTCATGTTTTTTAGCATCCCAGCGTATTATTATTTTCTCCCATAGGAAATTATTTTGCTACTTAGGGCACATTTACATACAACCTTACAAAGAACTACAACTCTAAATCACCATCTCAGACATCCAGTGCAGTAACTTACATTGCAATGCTGCTGTGCCATCATTCACTTTTAAGAGGTCTGAGCAACACACTACACAAGATACACATGCTGAGAATATCAGACATGGCAAAATTTTGACTAAGTACTTGGAAGCACGGAAGACAAACAGGGAGATACACAGAGGAAAATAGGAGCAGTTCTGGAAGGCTACCCACGCTGAATTCCTTACAGTCACCTGACCTGTCATTTTACAACACCACAAGTACATCTATATGAACTAAAATTATAGCATGGTTTGTGGCGTGTACACACATGTATAAATGCTCCTTTATGTGTGCGATTCGTAATTCTCCGTTATAGCCACATAAAAAGAGGAAAACTCAGTTTATTCCAAAGGTTAATAGCTGGCCTCTGCAAATGTCTCTCTTTTGGCTCTAGGTTATTTGCCCTACAACTAGACCCTACCTTGCAGAAAGGCATTCATCATAGTACACATCCTGCAACTGCTACCACTTGCAAGTGTCCAGTGTGACAAATACAGCCTTTTCCTCATGGGATGACAAAACCTCTTCATGACATAGAGCTACCCACTTCTTCCCAGGACAGAAAATGGAAAGCCCTCTAGTAGTAATTAAAGGCCTCTCTGCTTGGCAATACTGAAGTACTAGGTGGGATTTGGCTGTCTGCATATGCAGAGAGGAGTAAATTAAATAAAACTCATCTGCCTGGCAAAAATGGTACTCAGGGAAGAATTCTGTGCACAGATCTGGCACATTTGGTGCACACTCCTGTATTCTCAGTTTTGTTATGTCCAGCTGCCAAGATGTTGGATCTTGGAGTCAAAATGCATTACATACAGATTACCTTCAACTCCCTCCAAATGAAAAAGAAATCCAGCCCCTCATCAACAGTATGAATATGAACAGGCTAGCTTCTTTTGCATGTAAATTGATTCCATACTGGCAAAACTGGGTAGGATCACCTTCTGAATGTTTTTCTATTAAATGGGAAGCTTTTCTTAAGAGACACATTAAAAAGTCGACCAGATATTTCATACATCAGTAAACTGTAGATCAAATTTATTTCAGTTCTAATAGTTTTACCTCTAGTTAACCTGCAGAGCTGATAACATATTCTTAATTTTAAAAATGACAGTGGTGGAAATAGTTTGGATGGAACATCTTGATATAATCACATTGTTTCTTGTGATTCTGTTTTGAATTTTACTTAATCCACACAAGCACTGTTCTCTAAAACTTGTAATCTCCCTGCCCTTTAAGAACCTATTTCAGTGTGTTTTGTACCATGAGAAGTATCAAAGTTGGGTTGCCTCAAGCATCTCAGAAAAACCATTAAAACATGCTGAACTTCTAAAGTTACCAGAAAATTTTCTTTGATAGTATGTAGAAAAATGAGGTCTCACATTGCCCAGCAAGAACACTCTGTCCTTACATTATTTGAAAAGCTGTAAGGAAATCATCATATCTCACAACCACATGAACTTTCTCATATCCGAGTTTTACAGCAACATCTTAGAAGGCCAGAGACAATAAGATGTCCACCTACCACCTATTAGGGTTAAGCCTACATGGCACAATTGCTGACTAGGATTTGACTCCCCACTAAGACAACGCTGACAGGATACAGTTAAGTCTTAAAATCTGAGACTACCAGCAGTATTTTAACTCTGACAATGAAAAACTGATTTCTGTAACTTTCTGTTACGGTCCACTTGCAATTAATACAAATCATGAAAATTAAGAAACCAACAGTTACTACAAGAAGGAGAGGCAATCAGCCAGTGGAAACTCCCTACTCATAGGCTTTACTACCCAACAAGTAGACAATGTCGAAATTTAAAAAAATAGAGGTGGAAAGCTTGCAAACAATAATTTATTTTCTTCCAGAACTATGTGACCATGTCAATACTGAACCAGAAATCATGTCATCACAGCCCATTTCGCCTTGAGCCATGGTTCTTGGCAAGGGAAACGCTGAGAATACTGAAGACATACATCTTGGATTCAGCTGGTGTTGAAAAGTTTTTCTGTGCTTTTCCAACCTATTACAAATGTTGCAGTTAGCTTAAGTTTATACAAATTGGTCTTTTTCCACTACAGTTTCGAAAACAGAAAGCTACAAAAGGTCAGTATAAAGAACAGGTTGACTACAAAACACATATACCAATATTTCCGCAGAATTTGTAAGTTATATTTTCTAATTATTCTACTGCTTATAATGTGCTTATTCTTTACAAGTTTTATTAACTCAAAAGCTAGAGAAAAAAACAGCAGAAAGCTTGCATACAGCTTGAACATGAACCATTTTAAAAAATACAATTCTATTTGACTTTTATGCTTTACAAACTCACACTGTAACATTCTAAAACACTTTAGTGGCATCAGCTGAATCTGAAACCAGGTCTAACACACAGTATGAGAAAGAACTAGTCTGACCCCCTGTGGCCAAAATATTGCAAAACTGTAAATTTACCACCATCATCCGAATCTTCCTCAGATAACCACCATGGCACTGAGTCCTTTTTCTTCTTTTCCTTTTTCCTGGGCTGTCCCAGTGTCTCAAGAATGCTGGACTTTTTATTTGAATTTCCAAGTGAATCATCTGAAAGAGACTGAATCAATTGCACACAAGATTAAAGAGACCTTTTAAATTTTTACATTGTTTCAGCCACACAATTCTGGACTTCTGAGTCCAGATGCCTCTCATTACTCCCCACTGTTTGTCTTTTTTGTATAAGCATGAAAAAAATTGATTAAGAAACAATAACTATATTCATGTGGCATAATACTGTGTATTTTAATAATCCCACTGCCAGAATTTGGATATATTAAAAGTTGACAGCTTCAGAGAATGTATGTTCTAATGAACAGTGTAATCAGCTCTTTTTTTATTAGTTATGACATATAAGAACCGAAACTCTGACTACCTTCCTGAAGATAATGAAGTAAAGCAGAAACAATTTTGCCTTGTATGTGAACATATTTATTAATATTCTAAAAATAAATGTGTATTAGCAACACTCTAGCTGCCAGCAAATCAGATTTCAGAAATTAATTTTATATTTCGTATTCATGGAATATAATAGAAATACCAGAGTCATTCCTACCCAACTGTGTAATAAACTTCCATATGTGTTAGTTATCCATGCTAATTTTGACTGATGGCTTAAATCAATGGGAAAAAAAGTCTATGAGTATGGACACCATATGAATTAAAGTTACTGAAAAGTAACAGGAAGGAAAAGACAACTAACCTCTGCTCTCTCTTTCCTTTAATAAAGCTCTTTGTGGCCTACAGCAGGCTCAGAGCCACCATCAGCTATCCACACAACGAACAAGGAAATATTCATTAAACCAGTGCACTGCAACCTTATGTGCCACGTGTTCTTTGTGCAGCAAACTGGGGTTAAGGGGAAACCAATACTTTTAATCTAAATTTTTAGCTACAACTGTTGAAACCAATTGTCCTAAAGTGTCTTAAAGAACACAGTGCACAGACTTAGAATGGTAAGAAATAAAGAGTTCACATATAAAATGCATCCCATGGGAAAATCTCAAAGACTTCACTTTTGTAATAGTCATAAATAAGAAATGTGATAGTATAAACCGAATATTAGAGGCAACAGGATTGTGGATACTTAACGTGTAAAACACAGGGGTGTGTTTTATTACAACAAGCCTCTGCAATCCACTGCCTCCTATTACATTAAAAACACTGCCATAAAAGCCTACCTTTACTATATGACTAATGCTTCAGCTTCTCTGGGCTTAACAAGAACATTCAAAAATCAAATGCCAATTATATAAAACTAAAATTTAAGCAAAAATAATTGTAATAAAATATTCTTATTAATATCTCTGATCAAGAACATCTTTAGAGCTTACAGTTTCACTTGAGAAAACTAAATGCCTGTCATACGTCTCAGAAAGGAAGAAGTGTGTTGTACTTGCACTTTAATAAAAGTGCCTTTTACTTTAATAAAACACAAATTTAATAAATTATGAAACTGCTGGACAACAGGATGTATTATAATTTCTTTAAGGTGGCTCTGTAACAAAGAACAAAACAGCTTTAGATTCCAAATAAGTATCCCATAAATAGCAATTTCCTCACACTAGTCACAACACAATTACTGGTGCCATTGTCCCCAAAGGTCAGACTGCCTCCTGCTAGCTGGAAGCACTGACAGGTGCTTGATGCAAGCTCTGTTATCACTTGCTGTTTCTATTACCACTAACAGTATCCTCTGCTCTGTAAGCAGAACTTCAATGATGCTCATAGTCCTTAGTGCATTGTAACCAAAGAACCTGCAACTCCCACAGGCTGTGCACAAGTTCTGGAAACTTTCTATGTCCAGCCATCTTGTCAACTGCAGACAGTAAAGCTGCAGCAGCTGGGAAAGAAATGCTGACACAAAAATACTGGTGCATTTTTTCCCAACACGTCAGTTGTCTCAACAGCAAAACTTCCAGATTTTTTTCCCTTCCTTTGAAAAAAAAGGTAAATCAATCAACCTGTCAATCAACTTTTTGGACTCATAATGACTTCTCCGCACCAGTAAGTGGCACCAATTTCTTCCTTCCCCTCGTCTATAAAACAGCCTGTCAGCCTTCCAGGAACACAGACACACAAAAAGTGTCAGATTGTTTAATCTCAACATAAATAAAAGCCAAAAGAGACAGTTTTAAGAACTAGAACAATTACATGGCACATCATCAGCTTACCACATCCTTTGCATGTGAAGGAACTTTAAAAAGATAGGTAATACAGAATTTGATCTAAAACACTCAGACTTTCATGACCAGTTGTCCTAATTAATTAATGAAACAAGTATTTTTCAATTAAATAAGTCTACTCCAAAATATGCTTTTATGACACAACATTGTGTAAACATATTCCATCTTTTAATAAAAACTTAAAATGTTTCTCAAACATGGCTTAATGTGTGGTGTTTCTCTTCCAGATACTATTCTACAGATACTCTAATAAAGATGGTATAGCCTTTCCTTTTCAAAGTCCTCCTTTTCAAGTATCTATGAATATCATATAGAACAAAAGTCAACTGAAAATACTAGAAGCAGACAATGACTTTTTCACAACATTGCCTTGGGTCATCAAAAAAAGGCAATTAATTCAATTAATTGAAGCACTGTGTATTAGAAGGACTTCCTCATGCTGCACGTCCCAAGAGAACTTCACAGCCGAAACAGCAAACACTCTGAAAACCTGGAGCTAAATCAGTATGACAGACGGTGCTTAAGGGAAATCCAGCTGACAACAGGTGAAGCACACCAAAACAAGATACTGATGATGAGGAGTGGATGGGCCACAGCAACACAGACAGGGGAGGAGGAAGGATTATGGGAAGAATTATGGATGACAACGGGCTGTCTTGGCAAGAGGTTGGGAATAAGCATAACCAGGCAGAGGGAATCATTAAAGGATTTATCCTACATGCAGTCATTGTTATTACACATTTGTGTTTCCTTCTGTATAATGATAGTCTAGAAAATCCACTGATAGCTTTTAAAGTTCAGTGTATATGCCAAAAGACTTAGTTTAATCCTCATATTAGACCTGCATCATCCAGCTGTATATAGTCTTTCTTTTAACTTCGTATGTTTTAATCACAAACATACAAACACACCCTCACCCCAAACAGAGATTCATTAAGAGTTATTTAAAAGGGAAAAATCTTGCTCCATTTCCTCTTTGAAAGATTTGCTTAAACAATATTAAGTCTTCCCCAAACTACTGTGAAACAGTTTTTACTATTCCCCACCTGCTGTTACACTCTCAACCATCACCTACAGATGGAGTACACCAGTTTCTCGTCTTTCTAATATTAAAAGGCCACACACTTTTTATAAAAAACAAAAGCAAGGAGAAGGACAGCAGAAGATGCATATGTAAAAGTAACAGAGTAGATAAAGTCATGTTTATTTGGCTGGCAAAAACCACTCCATATTTTTAATAACTAGGTTAGCAGTTTGAAAACAGTTTTGGATTGCAATGATAAAAACAATTAAGACGTGAATTGTTAAAGTACATTCTCTGGTACATTCCAAATGCCACTTAGAATAATTCAATACAGGTATATGGATTTTTTTTAACGAGCACTCTCAATGTGGGCAACAGCTGAGGAGGAAGAAGAGCATGTCAAATGAGGAATAAAACACTAGAAGCAATCACATGCAGAATTTTGACAGATGTGCATAACAAATAAAAGAATAAACCTCCTTTCTCTTCCCAAGAGCAACTCCCTTTGTAACAACAGTAAGTAAAAAACTTTCGAAGGAAATGCAAAGACTAATTTTCTGATTTTACTAATATTAATAATTTCAGTATATTCAAGATTTCTTAACTACATCATCCAATTAAACTACTTTTCACAAGCCTTTAAATTGTAACAGTCTCTATATCAAAAAAAATTCAAGCATAGGTTACATATAACAGAGACTTCAGAAATATTCTCTGCCATCACTAGTAATGCTTATATACAGAATTAAAATCTAGTAAAGGCCTTATGTAGGCAGTATTTATGTTTTAGGGTTACCACACTGTGTCTGACAGAGCAGAGGGCAAGTTCTGAAATTATAGATCTATTTTCAGTGAAATAAACATACCTAGTTGGGGCATTTAGATCTTGTCTGATAATTCTCAGCTTAATTTAGAAGCCATCGACTTGCATGATTTTGCCAGTACTCAAAATCATGAAGCATCATGTGGAATTAAAGGAATCTAATTCAAATTTTCTAATCACTACAGCATGCTTCATTTTATACAAGAATTTTTAAACATAATTCAGTGGGAGTAAGCATTGCACAGAAAAAGAAAGAAATTTTTTAAATGTAGCTTGTGTTCATATACAGGCAGTTTTTTTACCTAATTTTCAACTATACATCAATTTGAAGCTTCTGGTACTAAGTCGCAGCAACAATAAAATTGAAACAAAAATCAAGAACCAAGGGCTCTTTCTGAAGATACAACCTAGCAATGCCAAAATATTTATTCAATTACAAAACTGTTCTCTTGATTTCAATACAGCAAAATAGTATGAATTAAGCTTAGCAACTGAGACCTTGCAAAGACCCATACATAAGACAGCTGCATTAATTATGTGATAAAAGCACAGCTGAATCTTTGAAATTATGAAATTACATTTCATATTTTTCCACATTCAGTTTTCCCAATTTTTTAAGGGAGAATAGGTATGTGACCTTGGTCTCAAACATACCTCTTTCAGAAACTCTTCAAACTGCTGATCTAATTCTTCCTTTGAAAATCGATGAGCCATAATTTGCAACTGGATTTTACCTTCCAAACAACTGAGTCTAAAAACTAAAATTTAAAATAACGTTAATTAAATGCATTCTAAAATTGATGTAGCCTAATGATTTGCTTAAACAGAACTGTTAGCAAAAACTCCACTATCCAAATCTTGAAAAATGACAAACACCATTCCCCCATCCCTTACTGAAATTATTTAGTAAATGATACAATCAATGCAAACATACCTAGATCACACAAAATTCCTTAAAGGCAAAATACTCATATCCAGAACACCATCTCCATCATTTAAACTTTGAAGGATAAATAAAACATGATTCACTTCAGCATCTTTACATTTTTCTTCAAAAACCAGCTCTCTTAGCAACCCAAAATTAAGCATTTTGTTAGTAATCAAACGAGAATCTACTGCAGTAATATCTCCAATCCATTTTAAGGGCTTTTAATTCCTTTCTATGTTTCTTCTCCAACACTAAGGACATCTGACATTGTTAGTTTTGTTTCATCATCTCTGATGTGCTTTGGATTTAGTAAACAATATATACATGTAAATCTTTTTAAGGTTAGGCAACGGCATTTGGTTTGATCTGCCCTGACACAGAAAGCCAATGACACGTGCCCCCCTCCCTTTCCCCTAAGTCTGCATCAACTTCTCAGGTATAAAATATGCCCCACAATCAAAAGGCTGCAAAGCTTTCGTGTATCACACTGCTCAGCATGTATGGCTGCCTTCAAAACTGCATATGTGTGGCAGCATTAAACTGCACCAGCATCTTCCAGCCTGAGAAGTGCGATGTGCCCATAAAAGGGCTAAACATTTGCAAAAGTGCTTTTGCCATTAAATAAAACTTGTCCCAGTATGGAGCCCACTCAGTACACAGGACTGTTACCTACCTAGTAAATTGATTCTGACAGGTGAGTTGTGACAACTGTTTCCTGCTTTCACTCCTTATCCATCCATAGACCACCCGACACTTTGGCTTTGGCAGTTTAAAAAAAAAAAAAAAGAAGTTATATAGCAGACTGCCCAGGCGTTGAATAGAGCACGATATCCTTATGTAAGCATTTGGACAATATCTCTGAAAACATGGTAAGGAGATTAAGAATGTTACCTCTCAGGGCACACATAATCCAGTATCCTTTTATACTTTCACATCAAAGAACCCTAGATGTTAAACGCAGGATGCTTTAGCAATTTACTAACTGTGCCAGCTACTTCAGCAAGTGGGGAATATTTAATTCCAGCCTTGCCAGAAAAGCAAAGTGCTTCTTCTGACATTACCCGTACTTCTACCTACATTAGAATGACGGCTTTCTTCTGCCTACCTTATAATGACATCTTTTACAAAAACTAACAATATGTAACTTAGAAGACAACAAATATGTTGACAATTTCCGTAACAGAAGGTCATAGGCAAACATTAACCTTAGTAAATACACTTCTCAACCATACCTTCAGACCTGGCAGCTCACAAATGACTTTGTGCATAAAACAGAGGAGGCACTTGCTGGGACATATACTACAACACAGCGCAAAAAGCGGAAGTTTTGAGGCGGTAAGGCTAAACCACGGGGATGGGGGAAAGCTTAAACAGCCTAACACATTTCAAGTAACCTTTTAATCATCCCAGCCGTGACCTGATCCTCCTCCTCCTTTCCCTGGAGCACACGCACGGCAGCGCGGGGGCTCGGGGACGGGCGGGCAGGGCTCGGCTCCAAGGCCCGGCGGGCGCTCCGGGGAGCGGCGGGGCAGGGCAGGGCAGGGCAGAGGACGCGGCTCGGAGCCGAGCGCGGCCGCGGGCACCGGGCGCGTACCT
>VZRO01007151.1:76823-238556 GCA_013397915.1 Daphoenositta chrysoptera
GCGGGCGGAGCGGCGCCCCCTGGCGGGCGCGGCGCGGCGGTCCCTGGGCGGGCAGGGCCGGACGGCGTGAGGGGAGTTCGCCTTCCCGAGCCTTCGGGAGCCACCCTGGCGTCACCCTCGCGCCGCCTGAGCTGGGACCCAAGTCCCCCTGCAGCTACAACACCCCACGGTCACTCGGTCAGAGCGGGTTTCCTTCCGGCCCGACCTCACGCACTTCTCCAGAAGTCGTTCAAGTGATCTTTCGGAAAAGCAAGAAGGAAAGAGTTAAAAGTGGGTTGCATTTCCTAATGCGAAGGTCAAACTCAAAGCATCCCTTCTCGCTTTTTCACAGAAATCCCCTTCTAAAGTTTTCCTAATGTTTCAGCCTTAGATGTCGGCCGTTGTGCTTTTAACACATTTTAGCACATCTCTGGAAATGTTTAAAATACGCAGAGAGAAATTAATGACCCCTGTTTCCCTGACCACTGCCTCTCAAATAACCACAGAACAATTGCGGTCTGTGCTTGCATGTGCTCTCCAGCGAGGGTCTGTCAGTTGTGTTTGTTGTGAGAGTCACGTTGCTTTAGGAATTTTTATGCCAGCATTTAGTAAATGGCAAAATAAAACAAGTTCACTTAAGAATACAAATGGACATTGTTCACACACACACAGAGACACATTTTGATTCTCTGTTCAGCAGACTTGGAACGAAAAGATTTTGAAAGGAAGTTTCCTTCGACGAGTGTTGGATACTTACTGCAAGTGAGAAACTAGTTAAAGTCATATTACTGTCTCTCATTTCCTGTTAGCTTGAGAGATAAAAACAGTGCTTCCAATATGGCCTTTATGTATCCCAGATTTTTTAATGCTAGTATAAATTACAGTTCAAATTCAAAGAAGCAAAGAAATATGGGCTCTATATTTTCCACACAAGTCTAGAGGAATTACTTTGCCATAGGTGCTGCTGCACTTCTTTCAATCAGGCCTATTGTCTGCAGATGGAGTACTAGGTTTCCATTTTCAAAGTTTTTTTTCTTTTTTTGTCTTTGTGTGCGTTTTCTGCTGCTGTCCATGGGAAACGTGGGAGCTGATCAAGGACAGAATGCCCACATAAACTAATATACTAGAATAATTTGTTACACACGACAGCCTATTGATGGTGAAAACATCAGTTTCCAACATTTACTCTTGTTGCATGAAGAAGTATGGAGTGAGGCATGAGAATTTAAAAAGAAATATGGAAATTAATTAAAAGAGTGTCAGTCATGCTTCTTGCCTTGATCCTGCTCAGATTTAAGCCAATGCAAATTTTACTATTAACTTCAAAGTGATAGCTGTGACATCATTCATTGATCATGAGAGTTACTTCATATATGATCAAATAATCTCATCAAGGGCTCAGTCCTTCAAGCTGCTAAAAAACTTGCACATTGAAGCTTTTCTGTTTGCAGAAATATGTTCAAAGAGCCTTGTACAAAGTATAGAAAAATGTGCAGAGGGATCAATGCTGTTGGAAACCTCAGTGCCCATATGGGAAAGAAAAAAACTTAAACCACTCTTGATGACTGTGGTGGAGAGGAGGCATTGCCTGGTGTTGAAATGTCATCCAGTGCATTCAAATAACATGCACAATAGACACTTTAAAGATTTTCATTTCCTTCTAATGCCAACCAGTTGGAGCAGTTTTCTCAAGAGCTCTTAACAGCAGAACTTAGAGAATGGGCGAGCAGGGCTAGCCATGAATTTCAGCCAGGAACATGAAAATTTGGGCAGCAGTGCTAATAAAGCAGGAGGATGATGCAAATTCTAAAATAGATCCTGCTGGACAGAGCCCCAAATTATAAGGTAAATTTCAGGCTCTGCTGACATGAGTGGGAAACCTTTGTTGAGTTCTATGAAATCGGATTTTGCCGCTGCAGTCATTGGCTTCTCATTTAAATGTGTGGCATGTGCACACATTGCACATATGTTTTTATTGCTAAACAGCACAAATATGAGGCTTCATGGATTAGTATAGTAATTTCAAAAGATTAATGGCAAAAGGAATGAAATATCCACACTTTTATTCTGTTGTCTGATTTCAGCTTTGTATCATCCATAAAAGTCAATGGGAAAAAGATATCAAATAAAAACCAAAAACCTCTGCCACATTCACTTGGCTGAAGCATTGCATCAGATAGTATTTCAGTACTGAACTTGCAAATATGTGAAATACGAGATTATGATAATAAATATTTCACCATATTCTTGGTTATGTTTTTTTAAGGGTTAACAGTTTCCTACTGAATCAAAAGCAAACAAACAGTGGTGGACTAAGAAGTTAAAATTGCACTCTCTGTGTATGCTCACCGTGATGAGACTTCCTTAAGTGACGATGCAATAAAAGCCCTTTCCAGTATGCACATCAGAAAAAAGAAGAGCCTTCCATAACTACAAATTGCACAGAAAACGAAAAGAATCATGTGGAACTGTATTCCATGTGGGAGAAAGTGGTAGTCAAATTAGGATTAGCTATAAAATACTTCATATAACTATAATTTTAGTTTAAAAGAGCATTTTTAATACTTTCACTTTTGGTTCACTGCAGGTGTCATTTGGTTCCATTGCTGGTAACAAGTCCTCAGATTCCAAGGGTTGGATTTTTGGTTGATTCAGTTACAGTAGCTAGCCTGAACCCAGCATCTTACCCTACGGGTTTTTTCCATTGTGAATTTTCTCCACGGGCTGAGAACTAAATTCTGTGTCATGTTTCAGATTATTCCAGAGACTCAGACTGGTCACAGATCTTATTTCTGCTTGCATTCCTTGAAGGGAGCTGCAAAGTTTGGGGTTTGGAAGCTGGGCTGTTGCTGGCCATTTCCCATTTTCTGGAAGTTAGCACACATGCACTGTTTCTCATGATTTTTGAAAATGGATCCTCCCTCTGGCTTATTTGTGTAAACGTTTAATTGCCTTAATGTTGTGCCCTGGAAGTTTCTCTGGAAGCGTGCAAAGTTGCTGTAATTAGTGGCTGCAGGAATAAATCCTTTATCATCATAGGGAAAACTCTGCTATCGCCAGCAACTGTAAGCAATTAAAAATTCCTTCAAGAGGGTGATTGTTTGCAGTCAATAATTAAAGGTGCTTATCACTCTCTCAGATTAAAGTGCATTTGCCAACATTTAACACCGCTTTTTCTTTCATTTCTTGATTCTCTATAAACTTGTTGGAAAACATTGCTCTACTTTGTAATCCAGCTAGTGGAGCAAGATCCCTTCGGTTGTTTTTGAGAAATCCTGGGAAAAGTATTATGCAAAGATAGATACAAATATGGCTGGTTTGACCAACTGTAGCACTTTTGAACTCCTCTAATGATGCTGCCCTCTGCCTGCTGTAGGTCCTTCTTTGCCAGTGAAAATTCTCAGTTCTCAGCATCAGGCAAGATGCTTATAATTTCTACTCTGTGGGACTGGAGAAACAACTTGGGTTGCTTCCACCTCGGATCATTTGAACTGCAAACCCTTGTCTGCCTTGAATGTTCTCCTTTGCATATAGAAAATTTTGTAGTAAGTTTTTCTCTTTGTGTGAAAACACGCTGCAAATGTTCTGTTCAGAAAAAGTTAAGGTAAATATTTTTATAAAAAGTCTTGGTGGCTTGGGAAAGATCAAACTCAGAAAATTCTGCAGAGAAAAATTAAGTGTTCTCATTTATTAAAATTTTTCAGATCTGTAACATCTTTCGTTGATCCTGACAACATATCTGCTTAACACTGGCAGGAATATTAGCTTTGCATTTCAGATTTTCACTTGGTTATTTTTAGTTCTTCTGAAGCCTGGGAAATAAGAAATATAACCGCTTTGAACAGTCTGAAAGAGCCAACTCTAGCAGGGCCTCTGAATCTGATTAGATAAAACAACAAAGAGGTTCTGTTAGGGCAGAGGCAGGAAGAACTAAGGTGGGTGGCAATATCTGTCATAACTCAGGGGAAATGTTGCCTCAAAGCACTCAAAAGTGGGTGAAAAAATAACATAAGCAATAGACAACTTTCCCACATCTTAGGTCACTCTCCAAATGCAGTTTGAAGAACTTTCTCTGCGTTCCACTTTTTTTTTTTTTTTTTTTTTTTTGTATTTTTAAAGTACAATAAACAGCACATGCATGTGTGTTTATATTAAAAAGCTGATTTAGGGGAACATCGTTTCTCTACAGATAAGTGTCTGAAAAAGTACAGTGTGGCAAGTGCAATTACATTTGTTGGTACAGAAACAGTGTAAAATCTTAAGGGACAGATTTGCAATTTTCAACATTTTTCTCAGAAAGTTAGGTGGCTTAGGGATGGATGCAGGAGATTTCTCCCCTAAAATACAGCTAGTCATAACACCGCACTTTATCCTACTGTCCAGAAAAAGAATCAAACTATTGTGTTTAGTGCAACTGGGAGGTCTTCAGTTTTTTGGGGGGGTTGATTTAAAAATTATCTGTTATTGGAGGGGTGGAAGCCTGAAACTTGGCCAAGAATTGTGCTTCCCTTCATTCAGTGTAGAATGCTTATTTTGGGTTGGAAGTGATTGAAAGAGAGATTTGGGCATTTCCTCAGGAAAATCGGTCAAAATGTTTTCAAAGTTGCGGTGCATCCATGATGTTGAACTTTGTCTACATCAGAGGCTGGGAGTGTTACCTGTTTGAAGCCCACTGCTAAGTGAGCCCCAAACTAGCCCTGCACCTGAGGAATGTGGTGCTTGTTCCTCATATTGGGGGCACATGAGAAAATTCCCTCCAAACTGCTCTTTCCCTGCGTGTAGCTGTGGCATTTCTCCGGTAGCTCCAGGTCTGTCTCCCATGGGAGAACAGGAACAGGAACAGGCATGGAACAGGAGGTGCATACAGGGGTGATAACTAACACTAATCTAACACCAGTTTGCACTGTTCCAGAGGTTCAGCCTCCCATGCCAGGCTGAGGGTGTTCATGTGTGTATGCCTGTGAACAAAGTGGCTTGTGAATGGTATTTTTCATCAGGTAGTTACACTGTACATTTGGGCAGGAGAGTTGGAGTGTGAGATTTATCCCTATTAACTTTTTCCTCAAGTTTTTTCTCATTGTAATTTCATCAGAAAATAATCTGCTCCACGTTTTAAAATTTTTTTCTGAAATCTCTCTGTGAGGTTCAGTCTTATATTCCATCACAGGGAATTGAGCATCAAATCTTAAAAGCTTGAGGGGGCAAATTCAGATTCTTGCCAGGAATTGTTGCCTATACAAGTTATGCTCCACTATATGAGATAATATCCATGGACTGCCCAAGTGAACGTATAGGAAGCCTTCTTCCCCTGATGAATGGAAAAAGGGTAGATAAGTGTACATGGATACCCCTTTTTGTCTTTGGCCAGTGAAGGAATAACCCCCTCAAAACCAGGTTCACATGTAATAACAAAAAGCCTGGGGTGTGTTAACCAGTATTGTTGGGGGGGGACAGGGTGACTAGTACGAGTCTGTTCTCTGTGAGAAGCAAGTTTACATGTTTTGTCAATTTAACGTAGCTGTCTCACTCGTCATCCTCTCACTCGTGGAGACAGAGGGCCCAGTCCCATGCTGATTGTACAGATGCTGTTAGTACAGAGATGAGGGATGAGGAAGTCAGAGGTCTCCTCTGTGGCTCTACTCCCCCAGCTCTGCTCAGGGACATTTCAGGTAGGTGCAGGTCCCTCACCTTGAGCACATTTCTAGCACAACACCTTTGTTACCTTGTGCTGGCATAAGGAGGTTTCATTCTGCACCAGGTGAAGCAAGCTTTCTGGAGCCAGCATGCATCCTGCTTTTTGGTTTAATTTTTCCTTACCTTGAAAAAAAGATAATCTAAACTGATGTTCTGTGTACATGAAGCAAGAGCCAGCCACATAGGTACTATGGAATAGAAAACCTCACTACTCTGGAATTCGGTTGTGGACAGGCAGATTTATTTATTTTTTCCCCTATAAACAGTGCTTTAGGGATATGACCTGTCATTACTTAGAGATTTCCAGCAGTGGAACCTTTGGGGTCTGTCTACCACCCACCTAGTACCAAAAATGCCACCAAGAGATCGGCTTGTTGTGGGACTAAAATAGTCCTTAAAGCTTAGCCTCAAAGGACTATGGCACCTGCTCTCCTGTGTCTTCTCTTTCTCTCCATATCTACCCCACTAATCACCTATTAGCTCCTAAGGTACCAGAAATAAACACCAGCAGTCCCAAGGTTCAGACAGTGTATATTAAGACCTGTGAAAACAGCCTTTTGCAAGCATTTGTCTGGAAAATAATACCTAGCTTAAGGATTTAAAACCTGCTGAGGTTTCTTTGTTATTTCAGGCTTCTGGGAATGGTCATTTTCTTAATGTGATAAGAAACTGAAATGTTTTCAAAGAAAAGACACTTAGATGTGTGGCCTGCCTGGATTAGTAAGACTGGAAGCTGCTGTTCCACAAATCCCTTAATTACGACAAACCTTGCCTGGCAAGCTGCTATATATATTTAATTGAATATTAGGCTACGATTTTTACATGTATACTAAAGGTATTTAGGTGTCACAATTGTCTCACAGTGTAATAATATTTGAATTGATTTGATTTAATTTAAAGTTGGATAAGCTTGGACTTTTTGTTCATTTCCTCCAGTCCGAGGGATAAAATAGCATGGTGTGA
Source organism: Daphoenositta chrysoptera (assembly GCA_013397915.1). Taxonomy (NCBI): domain Eukaryota; kingdom Metazoa; phylum Chordata; class Aves; order Passeriformes; genus Daphoenositta; species Daphoenositta chrysoptera. Next base: position 83,460 of record VZRO01007151.1, read on the forward strand.
AAGCCTTTTAATATTCAACAATATTGTTCAAGCATAGCATCTGCAACTAATAACTATGTAACTTTGAATGAAAAAAAATGTCTAATTATCATGGAAAAGGGAAGATGGTTGACTCATCTTCTGCAGTTTGGATTACATGTGTGGGATTGTGTTTTGGATGGAGCACTCCAGAATAGCAACACTCCATCAAAAACACAGTCGTGCACCTGTACTCCAAATGGCTGAATAAGGCAAAACACATGTCATCTGAACACTGTGAATCAAATTAAAAAAAAAAAAAAAAAGAAAAAGAAAAGAAAAGAAAGGAAAGCTGGAAGAGAAATAAAGACAAGTACCATAACATTGGTGTGTGTGAAGAGTTGTTTCTTTAAAGCTCTCTGAGTGATTTATTTATCGCTAAACCTCTGTTCACAAGCCATGTTTGATTTTGCTCGATGCTGATATAGACACTGAAACTGGATATTATGGAAAGGGCTGCCAGCAACTGTTTGATCCTGATAAATTACAATAACAGGCACAATTTACAATGAGAAGCTATTGCTGCTTCTGGCTCTAATGTGCGATGAGGTTTAAAACATGGTGGGCCAAAATTCCCTTACCTGGTGGCCTCCTCAGAGCATTTACAGAAGAGCATTTAAGAGAGCCACTGAGCAGAAGAAAATTACATTCACAGCAAGGGCCAGGCCCAATTTTATATCACAGGTGAGCATCTGTGTGTATGTGTATCTGCCTGCATTTAGAGTGAAAGATGTGGGGAAAAGTAGAAGAAGCGTGTATAATCCACATGTTTGGAAACTTGTGTATTCACTGAGCAGCCCATTCCCTCGTTCCTTCTACATGTGCGCACAGCCCCCAACACCTCCCACACCACCACCCCTCACCACCCCCCTTTATGCCTGCAATGCATATGTGTTGTGAATACTGAAGTATTTGCTCTGGAAAGTTAATTGATGGCTGGCTGCTTATTTGATCTTCACAGTGTCGAGTTCAGAATGTAATAAATGATAAAACCCACCCAATAGCTGGACTTGGAAAGAGGTGCAAATTCAGAGAAGTGATATGAATTAGAATCCCCTGCGTATTTTCTTTGCAGTAGCATTCCCAGACACCTGCCCCTCATTTCATAACTTATACAATCCACAGTCCACACCCAGGAGAGTAAAGCCAGATTTCTTGAGATGTTTCATTGCCTAGAAACTTTTGATAATCTCATCAGGTACTGTTTTTCTTCTTTGGGGAACTTTGAGTCTAATCATATTAACTTACACATTCTTACTTGTGTGCCAAAGGTTAACTGTCATGGACGTTAATGAAGAATGGAGTGAAAGGCATGTTGCAGGAAAAAGAGAAACAAGAAAAAGATATCAACTACACGTACATGAACCTGTGCATCCTCTGATCAGCTCACATTGCTGGTGCCTCCTGTAGTGAAGTGTACCAGGGCAGAAGGGATAATTTCATATGCTTTTGTTAATGAAATATTGAACGAGGCTTCAGGAAGTCTCCAGGAGTAGTGGTGATGTTCAGCATCTCTGACAGATTGTTTACGCGACTTCTGAAGGACTGTAAAGCACCTCACCTCACACTGGATTGCTGTCTTTGGGAAGTGTTCACTCAACCAAGACTGTATCATATCTCTTGCCTGACCTCATCTTATGTTAGTTGCCTCATCCAGCTGCTGTTAGATTCAAATGGGATGTGTCCAGAGATTATTAGGAGAGGTTTTTCTCTATTTGCAGCATGATTCTCCCTTACTCCATATATAAACACTTGCATATGAACAGCAGAATCTGTCCCCAGTTCTATATTCACAAACTTAATTTGTCTGCATCCTCTGCCTTTGACAAGTAAACTTTACCATTCCTTTATTTTTCCTTTCTCATTTTTCATTTAAAAACCTGTGTATATTCCACTAACCATTCCTCTTTTCCTTTGAAGAAATGTATGCATACATGAACCTACCACCCCCTCTCTCTGCCTCTGCTTCCCCAGCCTTTATACAGGATCAGTATTTCCTGTGTCATCTGCTGGAGAGAGGCAGGCAGAGTTGCTGCATGTCTTTAAAGAGTGAGTGTGTGAGCGTGAACACACTGTGCACACACATGCTCTGATGTGTAGGTGGAGTGAGTGGTTCCCTGGATCACGGAGGGTGAAGCAGAAGAGGTGAACATGGACTTGTGCCTCTATAACATGGACACAGTTTGTAAGAGACATAGTATGAAATACAGATCTTGGATGCAAAGGGGAAAGGCTTTGAGGACAAAAGGCACACACGTTCCCATAATTCTGAATATAGACAAATGTTTATTGTCAGTATCTATGGTCTCTGTGTGAAGGTGCAAGCTACCTAAGAAAAGAAGCTAAGAATCATTTCTAAAGTGGTGCCCATTTTCATGCTGCTGGAGATTTTCTGCCAAGAATTAGGTTGGATAATTCCAGGCCAGGTTCCAAGATTACATGCCTACCGGGGGGCATACATTAGAAATTGAAATTAAATATGACAGGCTGATCACAGGAGAAAAAATTGTTTCAGTCAAAATATTTGGGAAAAGAGATCAGCCTGAAATTAGATTAATGGTTGCAAAAAGTGGCCTGAATTTTCAAAATGAGGGCAGTCTATGGCAGTCTATGCCTTAAATTAGTATTTTTCTTTTTCTGAGCAGGCTGTGCAAATTGCCAAAAATGAGCAGAATTTAAGGGATTTGTTTTCTCAGTTGGTCCCATAGTGAAAGAAGAAGCATGACTCTCATTTCCCTACACTTCTGGGGAGTGTGAGTTATGTATCTACAGCTGGGTGGGTTCCTAGAATAGATAGGTCTGATGTCCTGTCCATTGCAAGTACTGTGGTACTGGGAGTGGTAACTTCTGTGACCATGAATTGCCCTCTAGGAAAGCAGCCATAAAGACATTGCTTTCCCTAGTAACTGGTTCTGGTCAGTAATAATGATTACTTCTTTTGATAAAAACCCATCTAATTCAGCACTTAAATGTGTTTGACTTGAGCCTTCCAACTTATGAGACCCCCCTCTGTTAGACTGAAGAGTGCAGAAATGCACTCTATTTCTTTTCTGTGGCAGTACTGATATGCTGAAGCCAAACCACTTCTTCCTGACCAACTGGGACTTGAGGACAGCAAACTTGCTGTGGGGAGCTGCTGATTTCGTTTTAAACCAGCTTATACCGATAATAGAGCAGCAGGATGTGCAAGTCACCGGAGTTTACCTTTCCACCTGCTTGTGCGGGGTCGGAGCAGCAAATGCGAAGGATGAGGAAGTTAACGACCAGCGACACCAGAGCCGGCCACACGCAGTCCCCGCCTCTGTCAGCTCGGCTTCAGCTGAGCCCACGGTGCCACAGGGGGTGCCGAAGGTTTTAACAGAGAGATTTCCACGTGTCCCCTCGGCCTTCTCTAGGCAGCAAACTACCTTGCATAGTTCAGATTTCATCATGAGCCATGTTTACTGAGTTGTCAGAGATAAGCCTGTCTCTAGAGGCAATTGTTAGGATTGGGAACAGAAATGCCAGCAGTGAGCACATATGGCACTGTTTGTACTCTTAAGTTTGAAAGAACTAGACAAGTTAACAAATACAGATGTTTAAAATCAGTAAGAGTGTTTAATGAAAACAAACAAAATACTGTAGTCTATAAAGCTAAACCTGTTTTTCTTTTGCTCCTTTTGACAAGCCGGGATTACTGTTTTTCTGAACCTATACCCTCCTTGACATATGGGACGTTTTTGAGGGACATTAGTCCCAGCAGATGCTGGGTGGTGCTTGGGTGGATGCCTCTGATTTTTAGTTAGTTAATAAATCAGCTTTTACAACCATGTGTATCCTATGATTTAACACATGCGTAACAATAATACTGGATTAGGAAGAACAAACTGTTTCACTGCAAAGGATATTTTATTTCTTAGTAATATTGCATACAATAAGAGCTTTTCTGTAACATAAACAAAGGATTCATGCTATTTTTTCATTTAGCCAGTGCCCTTCATCCCCATGGGTCAAATTGTACTCAGAATTGCATTAGTAAAAACGCAGAGTACCTCCACTGAGCTCAGTAAAACTCTTTCCATTCACTTCAAAGGATGCTGCTTCAAACCTCATGCAGCCTGCTTTCCACAGGCATTAGCAGCCACTTCCTGCCTAGTAAACTGCTTAAGTGATGTTCCCTCAATTAGAAGACTCGTGTTATGCTTTGCCTAATCAGAAGGTTAAATAGTGTCACGTTGCTTTCCTGCAAAAATCTTTTTTCTATGTGTCCTGCTCTTGTTTTTGGAAGGAAAATTTTCTTTTTAATCTTTAAGCTCCCACTGCAGATATGTGCTAAGCTACTAGCACACATGACATCATCCTTGGCTTTAGCCTTTGAAAGTGAAATGGTATTTTAAAATATGAAATTCTGGTAGCAGTGTCACACCCGAAGTTGAAGTTTAAAACAAAACTGACAACAAAATCAACTGCCAGGAAATGGACTATTTTTTAAATTAGACATCTATCATGTCAACTTTGAGTTAATCTCTGGAGCCAGCTCAAGAATGGATGAGGTAATATTTGCACATGTTGTGGATAAGATAGAATGAAAATGGATTTTCTCTTTTTTTTTTTTNACGTGCTGCAAAGATGATGAAGCCTGATGGTTGGAATCACGAGCTGTGATTGAGGGGTTATGTGTGAAGCAGCAGATTAGAATGGTATTAATATGTTGCATTATGATCTCTGAAAGTCCCAGGCTTTATACAAAGTGTGGTGAATAGGGGTACTTGCAGGAGGTAGGAAGATAGGTGATAAGTGGAGGGTTGACATAATTCTGGAGAAAGCTCTCAAAACCAACACATTTAGTGGATAAGTTTAAGGACTTGGTCTCACTGCTTTAGTTATGAGTGCCAGGGGTTGAGGCTTAAAAGGGAGTTAGGACTTGCTGACAGAGCCAGCTAAAAGATGGCTGGATGTAAGTTATAGTGCATAAAAGAAAATGAAACACTGAATCATAACCTGTTACAAGAGCAACCTCTTTTGCTGTTGCAGAAACTATCTGAAAATTTGTTTTTGTCTGTGTTAATAGTGCTTAAAACACATGCGAATTACAGCTAGGAAAGGAATTTCACTAATTCATGTTTTCTGTGCTGTTTGTGAAAGCTTTTCTTAGGCTTTGTCCACGCTGTTCTCTAAAGCATATTCCTGGCAAAGGCCAGCATTCCTTGCTCAGCGTTTGTACCCAACTGCCTGTGAAAGGTTGACACGTGCAGGAACTCTCGGAGGCTTGGCTTAGGAAGTGTGGGGCTCGGGTGGCTTGTTCTATCTTGTTCTTTTTTGTGGTGGTCTCAGTGTTCTTCTCTGTAATCTTGGCAGTTCTGGCGACCCAGTTAAGTTAAATCAGATCTTTCCAAGACCTTGCCCAGAGTTCCATGCTGCAGCCTTGTCCATAATGAACAGCTATAAATTGCTAGTCCTTTGATCTGGTTCTCCATACCACTGCAGTTGCTTAGCACCTCCTGGAAGTGTGCTGGAGCAGAGGCAGGACAGTTCTACAGGGTAGGACCCCACCCTCCACAGGCAGGGATATGAGTTTTTTTGGATCTTTTGTGCTAGTTTCCTTTGGGGATGTCCATGGAAGAGGACTGAAGGACACACAATAAACAGGAAGAAAAAGATGTGTTTCTGTGGGAATGTGAGGGCCAGGAAAATAAGTGAGATGTTGGGTCTTCGAATCAGAGCAGGAAAGGTCTATCCCACAGCCATCTCCATCCCTTTTGAGAGATATACAGAAAAGAGGTGGATTTCCATCACTAATGTCAGGTTTGCAAGTGTAAGAGCTGAATTTTCTTTAAGGCATTTTTGCTGTGGGCAACTGTGAGTTTGTTGGAATCTTCTGGAAACCCCACAGTTAGGGGTGCTGCAGTCTTTATTCACAAGTAACCATTACATATCCAACTCCATTCATATCTGCTCTCCAGCTGAACAATTGGTCTGAAAACTGATTAGGCTGTGTTTAGGGCAAGGACACTGTTCTGCTTAAAAATGCCAGAGGATGTTCAGGTGAGAACCAGCAAAAGGTGAAAGAACTTAGTGCCAGCCTTAGCTGTGGACATGACTCAACCAAGGAACTCAGCTTCCTCCAAAGAAGAGCACACTGAAATTTCTTGTAGGATCACACAAAGCAGGACACAACACAGAGTATTTTCACAGCCAGCTGCTACTCTGTAAATGGATATAGAAATAAAATCGTTAATTAAAAAAAAAAAAAAAAAATCAGTGGTTTTGAAATTTTGGAGTTTTTCAGTAGAATATAAAATGAGTACACAGTATTCACTACTTTTAAAATAGAATCAGTGGAGAAAATCTGAAGTAACCATGACTAGGATGGGATGGAATTGAAGTGAAAAGTTTTGAGAAACTTGCAGTTCTGTGTTTTTTATTTCCCTGAGAGTCTTGGTTTTTTTCTGTGTTCATTTTGATTTGTGGAAGGCTGTTTACATGACATTTATGCTGTATACCTCTCCGTGAAGAAAGTTATACAACATGTGTGTTAGTCTATGCAGGTGTTTATAACTGTAAAATGTTACTTTTGTAGTTTGCCAAATGGAAAATACACCCAACGGCATCTTCTTGAACCTGTAAATAAACTGTTTTCCAGAGCAGCCATCAAGCACATCATGAAAGGAAATGGCAGAGCAATTCCACTGACAATAGCATGAGAATTATTATGGACCAGATGTGAAACAATACAAATATTAGTGAAAAGAATAGTTTCTGTCTACCCGAGCATGACAAAGCTTCAGGAAACACAGTGATACGGATTGGATGTGCAATGAAAATAAGTGTGTGATTCTCTGACTGGAACTGCAGGCTGAAATCGTTCTGGACAAGCTCACAAATGATGTGTTGTTGGTATGAACACTAACCAAAAGCCAAACTCATCCCTTTGACTGGGGCTAAACTTTTCTTGCTCCCCATGGGTGAGGAGCCGTGGCATTCCACCTGGGCATCAAACCCACAGCTCCTTTCTGCCCTCCAGCCACAATTCTGTTACAGGTCCCTGTAGTGCCTGATCCCAAGGGGACTTAGCAGGTTTACACCATGGATATAGAGGATTTGATTCCATGCTTCAGCCTTTGGTGCCTGGCTCTGTTTGTGATGCCCCTGTGTTTGTGTGTGCCTCCCCGAGGCAGCTGGGTGCCGCTCTGGAAGGGGAGGCAGGGACACAAAGTGCAGAGGGTTGTGCACCGTGTCTGCCAGCCCACTGGGGATGTCCCAGACACAGAAAGGCATTTTGAAGGGCACCAAAACCTATTTTTGGGCAGCTGAATCATGCCCTAGGTGTTTCACACAGCAGTAAGCTCCAGCAAGCTTGGATGTGAATGTGAATAGCAGTGCTGCACTATGGGCTGTGGCTGAAGGTTGAATATAGTGCAACACTGGCATTTCAGAAACAGAAGATAAGGTTTCACTCTGGAATTTACCAGGGTACAGGTGCTAACATGTAAATTAGGTGGAATAATCACATTTTGTCTTTTTAACTAAGGTTAGAGCTCTTCCTTATCAGCAAATGAAGTGTTTACCAACTGACCAGGTTTCTGTTGAGACTGGGCAGGGCAAACTGATGTGATTAAAATCTCACACCTTTTTTTTCACCACCAAAGTTTCATGTGAGAACTTCAGCAGCCCATCTGGCCTCAGTTGGTGGTTTTCTAAGTTGCCAGCTTTACTTCAGCATATTGTGATAATATTATTTCAAAATAGCCACATCATCAAGTATCTTTCAAGATGTGAAATATTTATAAAAATATATATTCCTGTTTCAGTTTATACAATCCCTGCCATCCTTTACCTACCAAACTTGTGTCATGTGAGCTTTTATTCTATTATTAAAAGGGAGATGTAAAGTCATGTGGCCATCCTATCACAAGCTTTTGCCAGCTGTAAACCTCATCACAGTTCCTGTAAAGTACATTTCCACAGATCAAGTTACTGCCAGGGAAGACTTTAACAATCTTCTACCCTACTTTCAACCCTCAACAATTAGTATTAGCAAATGGTCCAGGCCACTGCCTGAATCACATATGATTTCTATTCAAGAAAGACAAACTTTTATTCAAACCAGATCCATAAGCTAAACACATGAGTTCCCCTGTTTAAAATAATGAATCTGAAGTAGTTTCTATCATTCATTTTAAAAATCACTCTCACATTTGAAATCAAGTTGGCTATTTTCCCTTGTCTGTATTAGCCATCTGGTAAGGGTGACTTTTCTAACACTGGTGTCTAGAGCTAGGATTTATTCTTTAAAAAAAACCCCAAACCTACCATCTTCCCCTTCCCACTTTAGATTTTTTCATTTTTGGAGCTTGTCCTTGTAATATAGACGAAACTCATCCTATCTTTGAAAAGAGAGAAAAAAACCCCACACATGGCATAACTTCCTCTAGAAGATTCTTAATATATTTTACAGTCAAAATGTAGTTTTGTATGTGATGATTTAAGAAGGCACACACATGCTTTCAGGTCATTAAAGTGCATTGTAAAAATAATAGAGACACAAAGGGCTTATTCTCAAGAAACGATGCACATGCTCTTCTCCATGGAATATTGAAGATCTGTTTCATTTTTCAGTATAAGGCAAGTTCAAGATGCTATTTCCTTACCACATACCTCAGCGGTGCATGACCCCTGAAATAAAAAAAGTGAGGGGATTTATATGCAAAAGAAAAATCTTGGCACTTCTTAACATTTTGCTGCTCTTCTTAAATAAAAGACCTTCAGAACAAATCCTTACTGCTGTTGCAAGGGGGTTGTTCCGTCAGAGAGCCTCATTCTCTGTGGATGCTGGCCGGAGTGAGTCAGTGAGTTTGTTAGATGCTGCTTTGTAACAAGCTCTAGTGGAACAATGTGTATTTAAAATGGCCCTTTGTTCCTACCTGATGACTGGCTGTTCACAATAGATGTGGATGAGAGATGGTCTGTGTGGTTTTGATGCACTCACTAACAGAATTGTAATTAAAATCTGAAAGCTGGATCAACCAGAATATTTTTCCAATTAAGTATAACCCAAGGTCTCTTAGCAGGTACTTTTGGGCAGAAGTAAGCTGTCTGTATGCTTTCCACCTCCTTTAAAAATATAAAATAAATTGATAGACAGAAGCAGGGATCAATAAATTGCCTCTCCATGCAGTGTAACACGCACAGTATTTCTTATCATAGTTGGTCTTGGCTTACTGTGTGTCCTTGCACTGGTTCAAGTCTGTCCTCTGTGGAAGTGCTGGTTCTCCCTGGATGACTGAATGGGAGAGAATTCAGCATTTGTCACAAATCTTCCTGTATCCCTGCCCTGTTAACAGCAGACCACCGCGACAAATTCCATCACAGAATCATAGAATGTTTGGGGTTGGAAGAGACCTTAAAGATGATCTAGTTCTACCCCACATACCATGGGCAGGGACACCTTCCACTAGACCAGGTTACTCAAAGCTTCACTGTGTCTGGCCTGTAACATTTGCATGGCTGGACCATCCATGACTTCTCTGGGCAACCTGTTACAGTGCCTCACCATCCTCACTGTAAAGAATTTCCCCCAATACCTAATCTAAATCTATCCCCTTTTACTTTGAAGCCATTCTCCCCCTCGTATGATAATCTGAGAGAGCCGAGTGTAATGAAATTTGGGAACAGCAGTCCCTGCAGGTATTCCTGGTTGTGCAGCAGCCCCTAGCTCAGGTGCTGTGCATGTGAAGGAGTCTGTGACAGTGTGTGACCATCAGCACAGCAGCTTTCATGTGTCACGACACTTGCCGAGGCTGCCCAGCATCAACCACTCTGCATCAACCAGCTGCATGCCCCGTATGAGTACAGCAGGAAAGGGGAATCTGGGGCTCACAAGCAGCAGCGTGGAGGGAGGGACAGCCTAGCCAGGGTCTTGAACCTTGGCCTCCATCCTACCGTGAAGGGTGTCCAGCGACTGTTCATGGTTTCTGCTGGTGCAAAAAGGGGTTCCTGTATGACAGACTGGAGATAAGAAGCCAAAGGTTTCAGGCAGGATGAGGTCAGTTTGGCTTCTAACTAAATGAGGACATGCCTCTAGTGTAGGTTTTTAAACCTGCCCTTCTAATCTGAATAATAAATGACTGCTGGTAATAACGTTTTCAACATTTTGGTCAAGGTTTGTAAGGGAGGGAAATATCTTTTATTACATTAGTCTGATAAAAAAAGATAAGATTTCAACAGACAAACTCTTCCTCAGATCACTAAGGGAATGCCTAGAAAGCCATTAATGTTTTGTGTTTGTAATTAGTTTTGTGGTAAAAAAACTTCCTAAGATGTAAGCAAAATTGAAAGAAAACTGAAATTGCACAGTGCCCCAGAAAACTTTTCTGTAATATTTATACCACTTAAATGAATTTTGGGAATCTGAAATTAATCATCAGTTTAAAATCTCTTAAGGATTCCTGGTGAGGTGAATAGCCATTAGCTCAGCAATTGGCAAGCACTTAGAAAATGTTTAGAATATTTAAAAAGTATTTTTAAAAGTGAGATTGGAAACAGACTTAACTGTTCATAGAGATAGATGTGATAGGAGCAGGAAGGACAAGCACTTGCCACCAGCACTCTTGAGCTACACAATGGTTCTTTACTGAGCAGCCATTGCTAAACCACATTGTTTATTTAGGAGGATCTAGCCCACACATCCCTGCAGGAAGATGCTGTTTGACAGTTCTCCCTGTTATTGCTGCCATTTCCAGCTCCAGAGCTGTCACAGTCATGAAGGGCGTTGAAGATCCACCCGGTGCACACTTCTGGGTACACTCTTCTCAGTCTGTGACTGCTGGCCCAGAGCATCAATCCCACCTACAGCGAGTTTTCTGACATGGCCCACATCCTCTCCTGTGCTCCACTCAGACCTGGGGGAAATTTGGAATACAGTATCACACACCATGGCCTATTTTCAGTTGTGTCTGTCTAGACCATTTCCTTGTGCCTTTGGCTCAAGGGGAGCCTTCTCTGTGTGATTGCTGGAGCGTGCACACAGAAAATATGCTGGGTTTTCCGCAGGTGATGCTTCACAAGTTGGAGTTGCATTACATGGCATTTCTGTGGATAACAGGTCAGTGTATTCCCACTTGAGTCCTTTTCACTTGATCTTTGCTGGGACATTAAGCTTTGCTGTTTGCTGCAGAGCGAGGGTTTTAAGAGTCTCTGTGACCCTGGAGAAGCTGAGACACAGCCTCCCTGCAGCCGGGGGCTGTCCCCCAGCAGGTGTCCAAGGTGGCCACCACTCGCCTCAGGGCTGCGGCCCCTCGGGGGAGTCAGCAGAGGGTGCTCCTGCAGCAAGGCAGTGCTGCCATACAGCCCTGCATTGAACAATGCACTGCCCGATAGGAAGTATTGGTTTATAAATTATTAACCGCAGCCCTCTGACACACTAGCAGACTCACATCTGTGGACATTTTATATAAAAGACAAGTAACGGGAGAAGGTGAGATCTTCAAAGTGTCTTGTAACCCAAGAAGGTCTGTACTGTATAAGCACAGGAGGCAGCAAGGGATTACAATAAACTGTGTTTGTTTGGGCTACAGGGAGAGCGAGCCCCTGCTCTTTGGCCACTGTTTGATTCCTGGGGCCAGCACGGAGCCTTTGTCAGCAGCAAGTTTCCTGATGGCCATGCTGAAGGGGAACCCTGGAGGGAATATTTCAGCTGCTCCCTTCTGGGTAGGCAGGCCATGGCCAGCTGCTGAGTGTTTGCTGGCTGCCCCGGGATGTCTGGGAATGTACAGGGATGAACAGGGATGTGCGGGGATGTTTGGGGGGTGGGAGGAGGGTTGTGGCAGAAAGGTAGCATAGCTAAGGGTCGAGAGCAAGAAAGGGCTGCTGCCAGGAGGAGAATAAAAGCAGAAGGAAAAAGCAAAAAAATAAAGGAGGAAATACTCCAGTGGCCCCGAATACCCATGGACTTTATCGCATTTTTTGTTTCACACTCTGGTTACTTTTCTGGGCCTTTTAAAAATGTCGTGTGTGCCTTGTGTGCATGTGAAAAGAGGAGGTTGTAGGGATGCTTTGAAATGGGGATCTCAGGGCCGTATGGAGACTCAGTCAGTTTTACGACTTGGAAGTACCCTCAGCTTGATGATCTGGGAGATTTGTTGTAGACAGCTGGATTCTGAGTACTTTGTCATCTCATTAAAGCCAGTTAATGCACTGTTGAGGTCACAAATGCTTCTTTCTGGCTGATGTTTTTCAACTCAGTTATTTGCTGCTGTCCCAGAAGTTGGGAGCTGGGGAAAACAAGATTTTTTTGTTTCTTAAATAATTTTTGCCGTTAAAACTCTCACTCAGCATGTTCCTCTTGTCGTGTTGAAAAAACCTAGTACAAATATCAGGCATTTGGGTGTTGGCAATAATATAAAATAAATAATAGCATTTTTGTACTATCTCACACTGTTAGCTCCTGAGGGAAACTCTCAAACAATGAGAATGGAAACAGACATAAATTAGGCCGTAACTACAGCTGACTAAATAATAGCCAGAGTTTTTTGTCAAGTAACTTGTTCAATTAATATTTTTGTGGTCTTCAGTAGGGAGAAATTAATTGACCAATATTGCATTGTTTTTTTCTGCAAATAAAACAATGTTGATACATACATTATCCTTTGCCTGGAGTCACTGTCTGGCTTTGCCTTCATATTCTTTTCTTTTAATCACTTCCTTAAAATACACTTTTCCTAAATGACTTATATATGTTCTTTTCAAAAAAGCATTTTTAAATCAGAGGAAAATATCACCCAAAGGGGCTTCCAGACCCTTGTAATGAACATGGCTTCTACAAATCCATTTCCGTTTCCCCTTCTCTTCACCCATCTCTTCTATATATAGGAGTATATCTGTACTTTTTTTCCATTTCTACATATAGGTAGACCCAGCTGCTCCTCCTGGAGCCCTCTGATCACAGAGGGATGCAGAGTGTGTGTGAGAAGATGCATCTGCCCCTGCAGACAGGGCCTGTAGTTGGAAAGCTATTTCGGTAGTGACCTTTTCTTCTGCTCCACAGTGGAGCCTCCAGCCAGCTCTCACTGCTCACAGAACAGCACTAGCCACATGCACTGAAATTTAGGCAGGTCAGAACTCATGTGTAGCAGCAGACATCGAAAAGTAGCTGCAAGTCAAAAAATATGTGATAGCTGGGAAAGAGCAGGATTGTCTGGTGGATATGAGGAAGCTCAAGTCTCCTGTATCCATTGTTGTTGACAGTATCCGTAAGTGCAGACTTTTAGAATCAAAACCAAGGTGTAGTATCAGCTATCCATTAAACCAGAGACACTTCAGCTCCTGTTTATCTCAAATTCCTTGGATTATCTTCACCAGTGACACTATTAACTTGTCCTGCCTTCAAACAACTCCAAATCAAAGCATTTGCCCAAACTAATTCCTCTGGATATTTCATTATCCAGATGATACAGACTGTGTGAAGTGGCTCTTTGTTCCCTGGCTACACAGGATTAGCCAGCAGGGTGTATCTTGTGAGGAGTTATGAGAAAAATGCATTTTAAACCATTGCAAACATGCAACACCTTTAATTCAAGTAGTTTCAGTTTTACCATACTTGCGTAGTGGATCCAAACAGACATTTGCAAAGACTGTAATAACAACATAACAAAATGAAAATACAGATTTTGCATGCAGAAAACTTTTCTGTAGCAGAACATCAGTGCTGGGTTAAACCAGAGATGGTGTGGTTAAAAGCACGTTTTCCTTTGTGTTGTTACAGAGTTGACCTGACCCTGGAGTATCCCCCCCGCACCTGTGGAATTCAATGGCAAAATTCCCACGTACTGGGAATGGACCAGTACTGGGAAGGATGGGATCCTTGACACCAAAATCTCTCAATCGCTGCAGTATTCCCATTGAATCTGAGGACTCTTCACATGCATCAAGGTTTGTTTCATGGACTGCTGTATCTGCTCAACAACTTGCAGGATTGACCTGCCTGCCAAATGAGTGATGTAGGGTTGCAGCTGCTTGACTTGGCTGGATTCAGAGCAAGGTTGGTATGAAGTGGCAATTCTGCCCTGGGGAGTCTTCAGGCTCTGACTCACCCGTGGCAACAGAATAATCCTGAGTGGCTGGAGGCGTTCCTGCCCCCAGCTGTGTGCTCTGGCTGGCTGAGGGGGCTGCCTTCTCATGGGAATGTGCCACCACCATCCCATGGGCATCACCCACCTTGCTGATGGTGGGCTGAAATTACAGCTAATTTCAGACTGAAGATTGTGAGTGTCTTGTCTTTCAGCTGAGCTCTTTCAGAACAGAGGATTTGTTTGGACTTCATTGGCAGGGATGGAGTGACAGGGTGGGGATGAAGTTACCCCAAACCTAAACCATTCAGACAGTTTCGGTGGATAGCACAGTTAAAATCCTAAAGCAGTAGAAATGCCTATTGATCTGTGGACTTTTTAACCTTTTTTCATAAAAAACAAATAGAAGGGTATTTTGAAATGAAACATCCTATTTTAATCAGGAAGCATAAAAATATTTTTATAAAATGTCACTGTGAAAAGTTGGCATTTTTAAAAGATTTCCTAATATATAAGTGATTTGTTTAAAGCAAAATGTGTTCATAAACTGTGTGTTCATAAACCTGATGTGTTCATAAACCTTACGCTGTCAAGTCTGAATTTATTGAAATAATGCAACAGGACAAATGAATGCAATAAAAACTCCTTTTATTTGTTATTCTAAAGTAAAAACAATGCCAAGGAACATTTTGATGTTCCTCATGTGACAAGTTCCTTGATCCAGCCGAAAGCTTAACTACTTATCTTCTAGCAATGGGTACATCCGTAAGCATAATGATATTATGTAGTGAAATTTCATGGAAACACAGCTAGGTCTTAGTCTACTGCTTTGTCAGTGAGGACCTAGCTCACATCTTAGGTGGATTTTGCTTGATACTTGCAGTGAATCTAGTGTCTAATCTGAAACCTGGAAATGAAATTACTTAGCACTAAAGAAATAAACGGTCAAATTACAGCTGGTTCTTAGGATATTTGTAAATAGAAAAAACCCACCAAAACCTAAAATCTGTAACTAGGCTGTTAGTATGGCTATACCAAGGGCTTTTCATTTGCCTATTTCTCTGAAGGGCTGTGAGGGTGAGGAAAACCTGGAAAGCATAGAAGTCTCCATCAGAATTTAATGAAAAATGCCTTGAGATTTAAGGATTTGGGGTTGAATTAATATCTGTGGATCAATGAGAAAGTATTATTTTGGTGTCACAACCATTTTTTTCGTAAAGTTTTGTTTTGTGCTTACCTAATATAACAGACAGTGACTGAAATGTTTTTGAATTTAATTCCGTTCAGCTGTTGGCAAATTTTGTCTCCTGACAGTTGCAATTCTGAATGTTTGCATGCTCTGCATGAAATTGGCCATTTTACAAAAGAATTATACAAATCCTAGAATTCTTGGCTTGCAAATGGGTTGGAATGAATTATGATGTTTTCCATAATAGCGTGTCATCCATTGTCATGTATAAAATTAATTAAAACCCAGAGTAAAGCAAAAGGCTTTCTGCTACTAGGCTTTTTCTAAGAGATCATGTTGAATTAACTGTTTCTTGAACTTCCAGGAAATGTAGTGGCTGGATTATTACAAAAGCCTTGGCTCTATGAAGCTGGGATCCTTTTGTTTTAGGAAAACAATAGGAAGGCTTTTTTTTTTTTTTTAATGGACAAATTCTCCTGGGCTAAGCAGAGTGATGCCTGTGCACTTACATCATGGTCAGCAAAGCCTATCAAAGTAAAATTAGTTGGTTCTTTTCCAAGTGTATTTATTCCTGGGTGCTTAGAGTCACTACACACAGGAAAACACACAGGTCATCATGGAGCCTATGTGACAAAAATGAAAATTTGGATTAATGAGTCAAATCACAGAAGAAAATCCTATATTTGGGAACAGATAAGAACTTAACAGGATGTTTAATAACTGGAGCAACATTAGATACTCTATATAGATGAAATCTGTATTCTGGGGAATAGTTCTTACCACAACAAGAGATTATGTCTTTATTCCTTAGAGAGGGAGGGAAAGAACCGGGGATTATGTATCACTTAAATGTGCCACACACATTGTCTCTGAACACTCTGGTGAAAAGAAGAGTACTTTCTAAGACCATGGCTTCCTTGCTTAGTTGGATAGCTTTCAAGGGAAGAAAAAAAAAAAAAAAAGAAAAATTAATAAAGGAGAGGACTTTTTATATGTTTCACATTACCTTTGTTTGTTAAGCTGGAGTATGATGTGTGGAAAAATTTTAAATCTTTAAGGCATCTTTTAATATTTTACTTACCTGAAATATTAACTGATTTATTAGGTTCTATGATATTGGATCCAGGTCAGTACAGGAAATACTCAGCTGCAGTGAGTCTCTACAAAAAAATAGGTCAGACTATCCATATATCTTCTTATATTATTGGGAAATTGCTTCCCAGATCGCACTGTAAGGAGAAATGTGAGTTTTTTGCATTTCACCATATCCCCAGCGGTTGCACTGTGACTCCCTGCACATGCTGTTCCAATGCCCCTCTGTCCTAGTCCATAAAAGAGCTCACTTCATATTCCCCAGAATATCATGAAATATGCAGACAGTGATATTTTCCATTTTAGGAGCAGAGCATGCTGTGACATTCTAGGAAGAAACCTCTGGGTTACACATTTGTGGAGCCTTAGCATCTCAAAGGCAAAACAGCTTCTAAAGGTAGGGATAGACAGTATAATATTTTCATGGAAAAATAAAAATATTTTTGAAAACACTATGTATTTATTGTCCTAACAGAATGCAAATCAAATTCTTCTACAACTTCATAGATATGTGTGAATTATTATACAAAACCAAACTGTACTATTTGCTCCAGAACCTTCTTCCATTTCATGTTGTATATGCACACGCAAAAAATCAAGAGAATGAGTGAAAAATCTGCAATGTCATAGATAAAATTCTGCAAAGGTGTAGTCAAGGGTTACAATTTCAGGAACTGGATTTTGGGATTCTTATTTGTCTTAGCCCTTCTCACTTCATCTGACAAAAATATCCCCAGATGCTCCTCTTGTTGCACCCAGTGGAGGCTGCAGCTTTCAGCCGCTGTATTGCAGCCAAAATGGAAGAGCAGCAGCTGGATCCAGAGTGCTAAAGATGAAAAATCCCACTGAAAGTCAAGTGCTTTCGCTCAAGCTAGTTGCAGCAGGTTGTTGTGTAATTTGCTGTCAGCCACACACTTCCTGCCAATCTTGGTCATGCTGTAGAATAAAACATCAAAAAAACCCCACACTTTTAGGAGTGGAAACCTACAGGCCTAGGGTGAGTAAGCCCCATTTGCCTCCAAACCCCATTTTTAAGTGTTTTTGTATTGCCTTGGGTGCCCAAAGGCCTACAGCCCACCACAGGAAACCCTAAGCATAGGGATTTATGTGGAATTAGGTTGCCCAAAACCTGGTCCAAGGAGCTGGTCTTCCATCTTAAGGATGCACAGGAAAACAGTTTTTCCCCTGAATTATGTATCAAGGTACATGAATCAACATAGTCATCAATTATGAATCAAGGCTGATTCTTGTCTTCAAAAAACAGCAGGACCTGAGCTCTAGTTTTCCAGAGAACTTGCCAAAATATCAGGGAGGAAAGATTAAGGATGGCTGCCAGTCTTCAGCTTGAAGACTTGCTGAGACAGGGACCTTCCATGCCTGTGGAATAACCCACTACAAGAACAGAGGATCATCCTCACCTGACTGAAGATGAGGACATATATTTTTCCAGCACATCAAAGCTCTCTGTTGTACTAAAAGCAAAGCAAAGGAAGAGCCCAATAACAAAAATAAAGCACTGTCACATCCACAACTCTCGTCCAGACAATGGGCCATATATGACAGATACTGTGCTAAGGAAAGAGGCTTCCATACTTGCATACTCTTGTGATGACCGAAGTTATGTGGAATATAACAGGTAAGGTGATTTTTTCTGGGCTGTTTGAGGAGTTACTTTGCTAACATACTCATTGTGGCCCAGGAAATGTTGGGGTCCTGTTATATTTGCAGAGTGGGAAGGCCTGATCTGTTGTTTACACGTTACTATCTGAAACACTTGTTTATACAGTTTTAGTCACCATATCACAGGAAGAGGATATAATTTGTCAATTTCTACAAGCAGAACAGTAGGTCTTAAGAAGACCTGGTGATAAGGAAAGGTTACATAAGCTACCTTTTTTTTTTTTAAACCTCAAAGGCAAAGGAAATCTTTGAAATGGCCTTGTCTAGTAACTCAAAATAATTTAAAAAAAACCAAAAAAACCACATACACTTTTGACCAGGTCCACTGCATTAAGTCCAAGTGTTGTTCCTTAAAAACAATTAGGCATTGTAATGCCCAGGTTCTAGACATCATCTATATAAAAACATTAGGATTGGTACCTATGCAATGCGATGCATGGGTCAAATGCCTAAGAAACAAAATCACAAAATCCAGTATCTTAAAGGCTCATCCTAGCATGGAACTTAGATTATTAACTCTGGACTTGTTTAGACTCGTACCCTTGAATGTCCTTCTGGAGTTAGGTACTCTGACATGCTTTTTATGCAACATCTCCAGTTTAGTTATGCACAGCTTTGGGGAAACATTTCTGTTTATTTGCCCTGTTGTGGTTAATGTTTCCTAGGTGAGAAGTTTATTCTATCCTGCAGTAGATTGATGAGGTTTGGTGGATGTAGGGATGACTGCATGGGTAATGGGCTCCATTTATCCCATCCTTTGCTGGATTGACTCAGCATCTGAAATCACCTTGTAAATGGCTCAGTTCTTTGTCTTTCCACCTTTCCTATTCAAGGGTATGGTCTTTCACTGGAAAAAGGCCTACAGTATCCTTTATCTTGGTGCTCAATTGCGTTTTTTTCTCTAAAAGCTCAGATGAAAGGGCCTCAAAGAGCTTGCCTAGATCCTTTCAGATGAACTTTTATTATTATATCTCAACTAATAGCGTAGTGGTTAGCTCATTCAAACAGCACAGAGTGGTGCTGCCTTGTACTGTACTGTGGCTAAGGAAAAATGCAAGCAAAACAAGTTTGTTCACTTCTGTTTCAGGCCATGGAAAGTTTGCCCATTTGGGAAATGCAGTTAGCCAGTGGATGAGTTGTCATTACTCGGCGGTGCTCCACATGGACTGGCTGGAACCTCTCCAGCAGCAGGACAGATCTTCTGCACAGTGTCCAAGTCTCACACCTGCAGAGCAACAGCAGCATTGCTCACCTTTCATCTGGTGGAGACCTGGATTCCAGGCTGGCTCCAAGTGTGCTGGGTGAGCCTTCCAGAGGCCTTTGGGATGTGAGAGACTACCCCTCTGTCAATGCTAGCACAACTGCTTGCAACACATCCAAGCTAAGTGGGAACCTATGGCTGTTGGTAAGGAACCTATCCCTAGGGACTACTTCTCCAGCATGAGACAGCTTTCTTTTCCAACCTGTATATCTCCTTTTAAAAAAATTGCTTGTGGATCAATCATTGAGAACATAAAAATGTTATTTCTATCTCTGAATGGACAAGTCACGAATTCTTATAGAAGAAAAGTCTCTGTTTCCTCTCTTTCACATTTTATTCCTTGTGGAACAGAGCAGCTGTCGGAACGTGCATGTGTTTTGCTGCAGTTGCATCCACAGTGACAACTAAAAATAATACAGGAGGGAGATAATTAACATATTGCTACTTTTCTCTTTGTACTGTGCTGCTTACACATGTATTTACTAACATGCTGCTCTATCATGGCTCCCATTAGAGTTGTAAAGTTTTCCTACATATGGGCTTTAAGCTTTTCTAAGCACAAATTTGACTTTTATTAGAGAAACTTGATATAAGACAGTAATTTCAAAACTGACTTATTGCACACTTATTGGCTCAATTTGTGAAGTTTTATAAGATGCCATTATTTAATTCCCAGAGCCTGCTTACAGCTGCTGCTGCTCTTCTTGGAACACCTTTTTTCCTTGGCAAAATTGCGTGCTACAACCCCCTTCGGTTGGTAAACACACAAACACACCATTGAGCGCTGAAACAAAGTATTCTGTATGCTTCTGTAAGTGATCCTAATGCCTGCCTGAAGGGTTGAGTCAATGCTTTTGAAAACCAGAGTTTTCTGTGCATGACCACAGGCAGTGTGTTATCTCTGGAGCCAGGAGTGCCTGCGGTGTGTTTGGGATGGTGAGTGCAGCTGGCAGCATGACGCAGTGCAGACATACTGAAGCCAGTTTGAACAAGGTGGCTGAGGTATTGAGAGGAGGCCAGAGGCTGGGGCTGCGAAACCCAGCTGAGAGGCTGGCTCAGCCCGTGGGCAGGCGGCCACCTTGCTCTCTGCACCGCCACAGACACTTCTACACATCCTGCCACCTCCGAGCTTCTCAGCAGCGCTGCTGGGCACGGCTGCGGCACAGAGCTCAGGGGGCAGGAACAGGGGGGTGCTCAGAGAGGCTCTGGCCAGCTGTCTCAGCAAGAGGCATTGCTCTACATGTGCCCACCTCAGGAATGGCAGCAGCCGAGCAGGGCTGATGTCAGAGCAGGGGGTGTCTTCTGCCCCCCAAGGGGCTCTCTGTGGCCATTACTGTGCCTGTGCTGGTCCATGGCCACAGGCTGGCAGGCTGCTGGGATTAAAGCTAGTTCAAGGGTGTCCATGTTTCCACTGAGGCTCCCAGGCAGAGGTTGACGAGGAACTGATGATATTTGGTGAGGCTGGGGGGTGCACTGTAGGGTACTGTGATAAGATGTAAACCAGGACTAAGCAGATCATCACTAGTTTTTTCACCCTATGTCCAAGTTTTCCTTTAGTAAAGAGTTTCAAACTTTGTCTGCTGGTGTTTGTTCTATGTAGCATCTCTAAGGCTGGACTGCTCGTAAGAGGTCAGTTTAACCTCCCTGAGTGTTTGGTGAAGAGACCCAAACTGGACTGTGAAGAGCCTTAAATTTCTTTTAATTGCTATCATCTTGCAACTTTCACAACAGATTATATATTTCCTGTCATCATAGGATTTCTTCTGGAATTGCTTCCTTTGAAGCATGGCGCAGCGTTACAGTGTTGCGGGCTGTGGGAGCTGATAATGAAAGTTGAAACGCTGGAGCTCCATAGAATCATTCTGCCAGTTGCTTGATGTTGTCTTTAATCTTATTCACCTATTTCTGAGGAACCTACAATGATGATTGGTAGCTCATCCCTGCTGTAGCTGATTTTGTTTTCCATATGTCTCAACATTCCTACATCTGGTGCAAGAAACCATAACAGAGCAAGCAAAACCATTAAATTGCAAAAACCAAATGTGAAATGTTCTCATGTGCACTGTGTATGTGTGTATTTTAAAATGTGGCAATTTAGAGAAGTGTAAGAAGGCAGAAACCAGTCAGATTCATTTCAGCAGATATATGGAAGAGTGCCCTCCTTCGGAGGCTGGTCCAAAGCTCCAGGCTTTTCCAGAGGGAGGTGAAGGGAAGGAGCCTGGCACCTGAAGTCAGGAGTTCTGAGTGTAGCTGCACCTTCTGGAGCACCTCTAGCAGCATTCTCAGCACACATTTTTTTTCCTTGATGGAACTTCTGTCCAAAACACACTTTTGAAACTGACCCGTTAAGATGCAATTTCAGAACAGAGGTGCTGATATAACTTTAATTATGCTTATATTAATGCTAGTCATTCAACTTTATTGAAACATTCAAACTTACTTCATTCAATATACCCATTTATAGAGTGCATAGTCAGGGTAACCTGAATCTGTTGCTGCCCTAAGGGAAGTATACCTTATTTTCTGAAGCTCAGGGTAATTTCCTCCATAGACCTGCTACCCTTCCACCAGCTAATAAGTAAAGTATGCTGGAGATTAAAAGCACTGTTCAAGATATCAGGTGATAATTTGGCAATCCTGTGATGGGAACATAAGTTTTCACTGCTTATTAATTTGTTTGCTTGGTACTGTTTCAGTCTATAACTTTAATGTTTGAATTCAATTCCTGGCAAGATGTCCTACAAGTTGTTAAGCTCTCAGGAGAACATAAACGTGGTCTTGGCTCTGCAAAAAGCTGAAGATCACTCAGACACAGTATCTTGTTTCTAACAGTCATTGGCAGAAGGCATGAAGGGACAGAATACTAACGCAAGGCATGTAGAGCTTCACCCATCTTCCCAGCCTGTAGTTATCAGTGCTTTAGTGATGCCCTACACTGTCATCCACTGTGATCAATAACCTGAGATAGACCTACTTCCCATAAATCTGTTTGATTCTTTTTGGACTCCATAGCTTAACCACATGTAGGGTTAAAAACTACTCCTGTGCAGGCATTTTAACAATCTGAAAATTTCACAGGTGGCATAGGGCAAAGAGTAGGTTCAAAGACAGTGCGTGGCTACATCCAAGCAGTAAATAATAATTTCTTATTTCTCTTTGCCATGCCACTTACAATGCTGTCTGTTGCTCTGTAATGCCACTTTTCTGCTGCTGTTTTTCCAAACTGAGGACACCCAACCCGTGTATTCTCTTGAATGGCTTCAAAAGGCCAAGCTCAAGGCGCTGCACCTGTGTCAGAGCAACTCCCGGTATCAACACAGGCTGGAGCATGGAGGGATCGAGACCAGCCCTGCCAAGAAGGACTTGGGGGTGTTGGTGGATGAAAAAAACAGACATAAACTGATGCTTGCAGCCCAGAAATGTGGCGGTATCCTGGGCTGCATGACAAGGAGAGTGGCCAACAGGCCAAGGGAAAAGATTATGGAGTACTGCATCTGGCTCTGGGATACTCAACCCGGTAAAGTCACAGACCTGCTGGGGAAGGTCCAGAGGAGGGCCAGGATAATGATCAGAGGGCTGGAGCACCCTTCAAATGAAGGAAGGCTGGGAGAGCTGGGGTTATTCAACCTGGAGAAGAGAGGGCTCTGGGGAGACATTACTGTGGCCTTTCAATACTTAGAGAGCATTTATAAAAAAGCTGTGAAAATAGCCTTTTAATAGTGTCTTTAGTGATAGGACAAGAAGTAAGGTTTCAAACTAAAAGGCGGTAGATTTAGACAAGATATAAGGAAGAAATTTTTTACCATGAAGATGGCAAAACACTGGAAGCTGCATCCCTAGAAACATTCAAGACCAGATTGGACAGGGCTTGGAGCAATATGATCTAGTTGCAGATGTCCCTGCTATTGCAGGGGAGTTGGGCTAGATCACATTTAGAGGTCTCTTGCAAGCCAAACTATTCTGATGTTTTTATATGTTGTTGTCTAGGTTGTCTGTCTTGGCATTTTCTCCAATTTTAGTACATAGACTCCCAACATTTGAGGACCTGGTCCAAAGATGTGTACTCACACATACACTTAAAAATATATACAGTACCAATGCCTCAGGTTTTCACTTGACTTTTTTTCCATTGGCATTTTTTCTCTATGCCTACCCAATGGTTGACTTAACACTCTAGGATATGTGCAAAGCAGATAATATGTGTACGCTTAGGAGTACAGGCAAAAAAATCCAAAGGTTCTTCTAAGACAATGGAAACTAAAGTGCTCTGGTATCCCTTCAGCTTGCCTGGTTACCTGATGCCAGTTGTTTTTTTGGGTTAACTCAGTAGTTGCCATGACATCTCTAATTTTCATCTGTTGTTCTCGAGCAGAGCCAATCCAAGTATGTAAATGTTTCCACAATGCAGGACTCCATCTTCACATTATGTGCTCTGTTATGAATGCCAGTGCTGTTTTTAAGGACAAGCATTGTCACTTTTCCAAACCTCTTTGCCCATGAGTATCTTCTGGTTGAACATCAAGAACTTCCCTTCCAATGACATCAAGAGCTGTCATTGCCTTAATTCTCTTCCTACAGTCATCATGCTGCAAAGACCAAGCATGTTATGAAAGAGGACCTCATTTCCCGAGCAAAATCAAACCCACCCCAGCTCTTGTGCTACAGTCCTCTCTGTACTTACCTTATTAGACCACTGTCAAGGGCTGCACTAGTTTTTCCCTCCCAATGATAGTATATTTTGGCAGTCAAATGCCTGCAGTGGAAATCCGCCATCCTCAGGCCTAGCCCCAGCACGCCGGTCACGCAGTGACTGTTTTCTGCAGCGATTGCATTTCTACTTCAAAGCTATTGGAAAACTCAGGAAAGGATAAACGTGGTCCGCGGGCTGCGTGGACCACAATTTTGCCTGGGGAAGGCCGGTTGCCCCTAGAGCTTTTTGGGACCTGCAACTACTGCCCTTCTCTGTGTCTAATGAGGCCTGTGGGCATAGAGCTGATTTAGTGGAAACTAAAAGTCAGAGTTTAAATATGCTCTGATGACAGCTGACTTTACTTGTTAGAGGTGTTGCACAAGGCTGTTGCTAATGATTAAAGCAGATGGACAGGAGGAAGAAAGCAGAAAGCTCGAATGTGTGAGAGGTGAAAGGGCAGGAGAATTAGCCCAGAGATTTCCTGTGGTCTGTGGGTGTTTTGTGTTGAGCGCTAAATCAAAGAATTGTTTTTAATGAATGAAAGCTCTATACTTCAGCAGCTTAATTACAGCTAGCCTTCCTCTCCTGCCACAGTGGGAGTGGGTATTATTTTAGATATACTTGGGGTGGAGTATAAAATCGCCTTGCTTTACCGTTCTGCTGTTATTCTGCAAACACTAAATTTGGGGGGACCTTGCAGAAGGGGAGGCTGTGAAGCATGGCTCCCCTGAGCAGCAGGGCACGGCTCGGGGCACGGGGAGGTGAGGGGGAGACCCTGGCTGGGCTGGGTGCTGGCCAGCAGCTGCCTGCAGAGCAGATGCAGTTGTTGCATCAGTTGTGCTGAAATTGGCGGGGTTTTTCTTTACACTGGCCTTCAGGTGGCCATGCTGCCATGCCGTGTCTCGGATTTGTTGGCACTGAGCAGCTGCTGTGGGCCCTGCCCCAGCAGAGTGCCTTGCCAGAGTCCCCATCAGCCTGGCAGGGGAACGCAGGAGGGTTTGGGCAGCACAGCCAGCTCGTACACAACATCCAACTCCACCAAGGGCATGCTCTGGTAATGGGCTTAGAGGGAGAAACAAGGCCAGGATGAAGCTCTGAGGTACATTTTTCTCACCATCTCTTTCCTAAGCATTATGCATTGCATTTCTATGTACTCTTATTATCTATATAAAAACCCTGTTGATTTTAAACTCAAACATAATCACTGGATTTTTTTCAATGACACCAAAAAGGCCCTGATTCTACATCCACTCATGAAAATGAACTCATAACTACATTGTATTCTGCTTTATGTGGCTATGGTGGTACCAAAATATTCTTCTTTAGCCTCCAGTGATGAAAATATTAAACATATTTTAATTGTCTCTTAAGAAAAATTGAAGTACAACTACATTTACTTCAACATCAACTGCATTATAAATTAAATTAAATTAAATTAAATTAAATACAGTCTTCTGTCAAGGAAAACATCTGCAATTCAAAGCAAAATTTTGTTTGTTTTGGTGAATTTTACAATTCAAACCTGAAAAGAAATTATTTTTTGCAAACACATGAGGAAAAAATGTAGTACTACCTGCCCAAGTTCTTCATATGTTGCTATTTTGTGTCCATTTTTGTGAGTAGTTGGCTATGTATCTGCATTAGCTTCAAGATATGAATATATTTAAATTTCAAATTATTTTTTTCACTAGAGAAAATTGAGTCTATGAAAAAATTTTAATGAAATAAAAACAAAACTGTTTGCAACTTACATTCTACAAAACCTCTGTCCGGAAAACAACATTCCACTTGATCATTCCAAATAATAACAATGATGATGATGAAAAAAGGAAGTGCTATAAATTTTGCAATACATGTGAATTCCAGAATAGCAGAATTAGCCTCTTTTTAAAAATCTTTCTGTTGCTAATTTATTGTCGCTTCATGTGCCTATTCCCTGTAATTTAACATTTAGAATGGTAGCTTGTTTTAACCTCTTCAATGAAAGCATAAGAGTTTGCCTCTGTCTTTTTGGTTGAAAAAGGCAAAACCAGTTCTCTGTTCTGAAAGAATCTGTTTGCTGTGAAGAAATCAACCTTGACAAAATTGTAGGACTTCTTACATTCTGGTGGAAATAGGTAAATAATGATTAGGAAAAACTTTGTACTAAAAGTCAGCATGGTTTTCCATTTTCATATGTGCAGGCAGACAAAAGGAACAGATAAAATATTTTATAGAGTTTGGCTCAAGATGAAAAAAAGAATCAAACCAAAACAACTTTTGTTCCTGTGAAAAAAAGAAAAAAGAACAAAAAAAGAAAAGAAAAATCCAACAACTTTTGTTCCAATAATGTCTCTCCAGCTTTGATTTAAGCTTTGGTTTCATTCAAATTAAACCACTTAGCTTTGTCTGGTTTGAGAGTCATAATCATACAAAACAACAATGTTTTGCCAAACACAATAAATCAGCCCAAGTTCAGTCTAAATTTACCTCACATTTTTCCAAATTCAATAAATATTTAGCAGGTTGGACCACGGTTTGAGGTTTCTAATGGGTTCCCTGACTGTGTTTAACCTCCTTTGATGGTTTGATGCAGAAAGAAAACACAGTTCTATTGAAATCTAGAAGGAGGTGACCAAGAGAGGCAGATGGAAATCTGTGTAGACATGTTTGTCTAGTCCTCCAGAACTGTTTAACCCATTAAAATCTCTGTCTAATGGAGCACTGTAGCAATAATTAGCCATGCACAAGGTACTAGGCATTACAGCTATTTCAATGGCTACCAAAGTCCCCAGTGCTGCTGCTGAATGATTTACTCTTTTCCTAGTCATGCAAAGTTCAAGTCCTTTGATTTCAGGCAGTAATTTTGTTTTGTCTGGGTGATGTTGGGTAAAATTATGAAAAAAAAAAAAGTAGAATACTTTAAAACTCTATTTATATTCAGAATCTTCTTGATATTACTGCATTTCAGTGCCTGGATATATATTTACTGAGCCTGGATACAGGGAAAGTATTCCCTTTCAGTGGAAAGGTTTGTTTTTTGATGGATATTCTTAATTTGCTAAGGAAGTAGGGAACCATGGTGATCATGTGACTTAGAGATCAAAAAATCCTGATTTATAGCAGTGCTGTGAAGTTTGCAATAGTGTCTTTCATTTTATAACTTTATCCTGCTATCCAGTCAGAATTGCTTCATTTTAACTTCCAAATAGAAATGTCTCTGGTGAAATAACATCAACTTGCCTTGAGTACAAGAATTGTGAAAGTTTCCTCATGGCAATTTTGAGATTAGAGAGTGTTAAAAACAAAATTAACAAACACGTGAAAAAAAAAAAGTAGCATTGTCATTAAAGTGAGAAACAATCTGAGACAAATTATGTATATAGCTTGGATTTCATTGTAAGTTTTTAAAGAATTAAATAATGTATTTTTTCTGCCATGTTAAGGTAGTATTATTGCTACATTTGGGTGAAAAAAATAAAGAAATGTTACTTTAAAATGTGATTTTTTTTTTCTCTTTGCTTTAACCAAACAACAGTTAAATGAAGAGACACAATTGCAGCAGAGAAAACATTATAGTTAATATAAGTAGTAGTAGAGAGCTGATTTTAACTATTTTCCCTCACAAAACATACAACTAGAGTATAACTGCTCATGAAAACTAGTCCAAGCTACTGATTGTGCTTGTTTTTTGGTTCCCACTTTTGTGCAGCTGTGAGGGACTTGTGCTGTATATACTGTGATGCAGCATAAGCAAATAGCAGAACGGATAT
This sequence comes from Daphoenositta chrysoptera, assembly GCA_013397915.1. Lineage (NCBI taxonomy): Eukaryota > Metazoa > Chordata > Aves > Passeriformes > Daphoenositta > Daphoenositta chrysoptera. The sequence continues at coordinate 111,187 of VZRO01007151.1, forward strand.
AAAGCTATCTTTCAGTCACGTTGCACGTAGAAACATATGATGGCAATTATGAAGGACAATGAGCTTGGACAAGGCAATATGAACAGGTACTTGAAATATCCAGGCCGGCTCCAACCCTCCTGGTTTTGTTTAAACCCATGCATTGCCTGTGCTGGGGATGCCAGTGGGGTCCCCAAGATGGGGGAGAACTGGTTTTGGGACTGCTGGGCATCGTCTGATTTATGCTCAGGCTCCACCTGTGTTCAGAGCTGTGCTGGTGTTACTGGCTTATCTCTGGAGATAACAGTAGGTGACAACTGAATGTATCTAGAGCCAAGATGAACTTTTTTCAGGTTGCTGTAAAAATCTACCATTTGAGCCAGGGAAACAAACAAAAAAACACCACTGTCTTTACAGCTGTCTTTTGCAGCTGTCTTTGGAAGGAAGAGCTATGTAAATAGCAAAGGAACTTTTTTCCTCAGATGTTCCTAAAGGTCTGTGGCATTATTTTCTTCAAATGATCAGTCTTCTCACTTGATCACAATTGCCCAGGTCTTCATTCATCTCAGTTATATCCTAAGTTGTAAGATAAATTGCATAGGCAAAGGGCAGAAGCACACCCAAAACTTTTGAAGCCAAGAGGGGAACGAAGAAAAATTATATTCAGACCTTATAAAGAGCCCTGGCAATTTAAACTCTGAGAGCAAGGAAGCTGTCAAAAGCAGGAAGCAAGGAAAAGGTGTATTTGAGCAACATGGTCTAGTGGAAGGTGTCCCTGCCAATTATACAGAGGTTGGAACTAGCTGTTTTTAAGGCCCCTTCTAACCAACTATTCTATGATTCTGTGATTCTATGATTAGGCACTGCATATTTTGTTTGACTTCTGAAATGGCATAGGAGGAGGTATGGATAAGATTAAAGGAGATTGGAAGGTGCCAGGACCAAAGAGGGAAAAACTGCAAGTCAAGAATATGATTTGTAACTTTGTTTTTTGTTCTTTGCTCTGGAAAGTAGGAGGAATGGGATGTGAGACAGTGAAAGAGCTGGTGTGGAGGAATCGACACTGGTCAGAGGTTGCCTTTTGTGGCCCTGAACAGGGATGGTGAAGACAAAGACAAGGGGTGGCAGAGCATAACAAGTGCAGAAAGCCCAAGGTGCAAATGAAGGCTAAATGTGTCTGTTGAGACGTGTGTGTTCTGTAGGGAAAGCTAATTTATGGAGGGGAGAAAGGAAGTGAAAAAAAAGGGAGTAAAACATGTCGAAGACTAGAATGTAATTTAGAAAAAAGGGCTCTTGCAGAAAGGGTACAGCATTTTCTACATGTATCCTAAGAGAATTAAGTGTGGATGTATGGGAGCCAGTCCAAGACTGTAAGTTAAAAAAGGGTAAGAAAACATAGCAGCAGGAGTGCTGAATTGAGATCAAGAGCAAGCGTCCTTACAGGTCACTGGAAAATCAGCGTTGGCCAGTCATTACCTCATTGTAACCACTGATATCTTCTACCCAAAGTGTAGAGAAAAAACATACTAATCTCAGATATCCTTGTGTGTGAATTCTAGATCCGTGATAAAGGCTGATGATACCAAGTGAGGTCTTTAGCTCTGATTGGCTTCAGTAGAGAAATGGAGCTTTAGCCCCAGTTCTGGCTTGCAACCATTTGCTCTGCTGTTTTATAGCATGTCTGTGGGCCTAGATCCTAGTGGAAATAAACCCCACTTGGACTTGTCTTACATAACTGAGGACAGGAGAACATCCTTATCCCTGCAACAGAGAAAGCAACGCTCTTCTGAGAAGAGACAGTTCACTCCAGTGCCCTTGTGGAGTGTGCTGGAAGATGCTGGTTGTGGAACCAACCACCATTTTCTTTCATCTTGACAAATTTGCAAAAACATATCACCAGCTTGGGACGAGGTGAAAATGAGGCAGAGGGCTGGGCTCCAAGTGTTCTTTGTTTCATGGGATGTAGTGAGAACAATGGTAGAAGCAATTGACACAATTTAACAACTGAATTTTTCCATTTTTCACATTAATTTTCATAAATACTCAATAACGTGACACACAGAGTTGATTCATGTAACAGTTTGCCATATCTGAGGCTATTCTGTTATCCTGATCATTTTATCACTTGCACATCTCTAATAGAGACAAACTGGGCATGCTGAATGTGAATCTGCCTTGTTCCACCAACTCTTTCTGTTATGCCTCTCTTTTACTCGCTTTATTAAGCCTGTGTGTCTCCCTTTCTAGACTGCCTGGTAGAAGACTATCTGAAGGAGACTCACACTGTACTCTGCCTTCCGCCCTTGTAATTATCATAAACTTCTCATGTGCAGTATCTCCTTTCCATATTGTGCACACTACACCTCATTCTCCAAGGAATCAGAAAGCCTAATGCATGATGCAATACTAGTGGAAGAAAAAGTAGAGACCTCTTTCCTAAGCAAGTCACCTCTAGCTTCCTTTTCCCAGTATTTCTTGCAAGCTTGGAGCTCCCAGTTTGAGACTTCCTGAGATATAAAGCCTTAAGCGTTTATTATTCTTATCATCAACCCCTACTTCTAATATTTAAAGAATAGTAGTGGTTCAGACCACTGTTTTCTCAGCCACGGTACAAATGATTGATATGTTAAAAGAAAGTACCTCTCTCATAGACAAATTAAAATCTTAGTAGATGAGATGAGGAAATGTTCTGATTAAATAAACAAGAAGGTAAGGAAAGTAGAGAAGAAACATATACTTTCTCTGATATTTTGTGACAAAGCTTTGTTAGTAAGAAGAGAAGGCAGTATGGAAGGCTTTTGAGAGATAAGGGTCAAGGCTGCAGAGATGTGGCCAGTGTCCCACCCCTGCTGGAGACAAGCCCTTGCACACCCAGGTCACTGTTAGCTGAGAGGGTAGCAGGGACTTCATTCCTCAGCATCATTCAGTGTGCAAAGCTGAGATGGCTGATTGCCACTTTGGACTGAAATACACAAGGTATTAACACGACCTCTTGGGCAGCTGTTTTGTCGCCTCAAAAAATTCAAAACCAAGAAGGGAAGATGCTGTTTGTCACATATATGCATATTCTACTCCAGGTTAGCCAAAAAGCTCGCCTACTGGGTCCTTAAGGATTTGGTATCCTATGGGTAGCTCACACCAGGTAGCCAACAACAGAGCCAAGGTTCCCTCCCAGCATGCTGTGGCTGACATACAGCAGGATTGGTGCAAGGTCTGAGGATGGGAAATGCAGTATTGTGAAAGGGGTGTCTATCAGAGGCACCAGGTCCTGCACCCCTACCTTCATTAATGTCAGCCCATGACAAGTCTGGAGACAGAGGCTGCTCAGTGGCCTTACAGTTCTCTAATGAGCAGCAGATTATGTATTTCTATGGCAACACATAATTTCTGTGAAAGAAAAGCCTCATCGCCCATACAAATTTGCCTGCTGAAGGCCTAAGGAGTCTGTGTCAACTCAGTCAAGTCTTTCATTATGTTGGCTTCGTATTTTCTCTGAAGGCTTCATATCAACCTCCTTGTTTATGAAATAAAGCAGTCAGGAAACTTAGATTGCAATTTCAGTGTACATGGCATGTCCATTTGAGGAGCAAGGAGCCTACAGCTTAGGCTTTAAATTGCATGTGCAGAATAGGATCCTTCTGCCATCAGACCAACCCCAGCAAATGCTCTTGGCTTGATTTCCAAAGTTGCTGAACATCTGTTGTTCTTGCTGATTTCAGCGCACTGTGCAAAAGCTCAGCAAGAGCTCAGCAAGTCTGAATGTCAGACTGGCTGCGTGACATCCTGAAGTCTCCTGTGGTACAGGGAGGTCCACAGTGGGTTTGATGCTGGCATGAGACCAGTTGTTTCATATGTGGGAAGAAAGAAGCACTCATGCTCTGTGGCCAAGCAGGCAATTGATGGAGGAAACGCAGCAGTGGCACAAAAAAATGTGGTGCAAGCTGAGGCAATCATCACTCCAGCAAGCACAATGAACACCTTCTGGCTACATACATGGCTACATGTGTTATGCATTACAGTTACACATGTTAACTATACCCATATATTTTTTCCTTCTGTAGAGATAGCCAAGCCCTGGTACCGAAGGCCAGTTGACTGACAGACATAGCATGATCCAGTGGATTCACAAGTCTATGGGCACAGGAGGCCAAGATAACTGCTGAGCTGCTGACCAGTAGATTGACCTTGGGCGAGTTCGCTTCTCTGCTACTGCTGTTGGTCAGTCTGTTCCCTGCAGTTGTAAGCTCCTGTCAGGAAACACCAGAAGGAGCTGGGGGAATAGAGGTAGCTTTTCCCAATGAGTGCTACTGCCTGCTGACAATTAACTTCACCTTAGGAGGGTCGGGAGGGTTGAGCAGGTTGGCTTTGGAGGAGGAACAGGTGTTGATAAGGAGTTAGGAAGAGGGACAAAGGCCAAGCATAGACTTAGAGATAGCAAAGGTGTGAGAAGCTGTGGGAGGACATTATCCATCTTCTTGACTCAAGACAGGATCTTCTGTGCTGAAACTGTATCTGACAGATACATTTCTTCTTACAAACGCTGCCAGTATTAGAAATTGTACAACTTCCTTCAGAAACACCTTCCAGTGTTTAAAGATCCCTATGGGTTTTCCTAATGCCTGGCCTCATTCTTCCCTCCTCCAATTTAAGCATGTTACTGCTTGTCACATCTGAACAGAGGTGAAAAAAGCAAGAGTAAGTTTTTCTCTTTTGGCAGCTGTCATTCAAAGCCTTCAAAGTATATTTATTATCTCAGTTTTCCTTTTTTTTTTTTTTTTGGCTAAGCATTGTGAAATGTCTTCTCCCCCCCGTTTTTCAATCTCTGCTTGTTCTTATTGTCTTTCTCTGAGTCCCTCCCTTCACATCATTTTGAAGTTCTGCATCCAAGACCAGACTCAATACTTCAGCAGAAGTCCTCCAGTCATGCCGAAGGGTGTCTCACAAATGTCACTCCTAATTATACCCCAGCATTCCCATTTTCTGCAGTTTCCAGCACCAACAGCTCACATTTGATGTCTAAGGTAGAGTCACCCACACAATTTTCTTTCTGTGGGGCCTGCTGTGTAACAAGGTGTCTCTCCTGAGGAATTTAGGCTGCCAATTGCTGAGGAATTAAGCACTTAGAACAAACTAGAAAGCCAGGGCTTTGACATGATTCATTTTGAAATGGACCATTATTTACCGAGCAAGAACTGGGGAACTCAGTACAAATAAAACTGTTCTCCCAAGTCCATGGAGAGCTGTCTGGCCCCCAAACCAGTTTAATTTAACCTCTGCTAGCCAGGCCCTTGTAGCAAAGAAAGCTGCTGGAACAATAGTAGAAGTCGCAGCAGCAAGGAAAACAGAAGCAGTGAGGTTTGTAGGATCTGGATGCTGGCCATACATCTGGGCAAGCCCACTGCACACAGCCTGTGATGCAAGCCCTGCACGATGCAAACAGACATGTGCATTTAAGTCCAACCTACATGTAAGCTTTTAGCAACTGGATCCCCTGGAGTGGTCCTCTTCAGCATTAGGAGACCATGCGTTTCTGTGCTAGAACATCATGGAGAAGGGCACAGCAAGGGTATAAGGGAAGAGTCACAGCGTCTTCCCATCAGAAGGGAAGACTCTTCAGCCTTCTGGTAGAAACTGATGCTTTTTTCCTTCACTATTTGTAGTCTCTGATTTGGGCATTAGGTTCAAATTCTAAAATAAATCAGTATAGTTAAAAACAAACCTCTCTCAATAAATAGTTTGAAGTGATATTTTACTTTCAAACACAGTCCTAGCAATAATCAAATGAATGGCAGCATTTCAATTGTTCTGTTTGGAAAAACAGTTTGCAGAAAGTACTGCACTGCTCTGCATGAAGTTCACATAAGTTTAAGGCTTACTCTTTTCTTTAGTTTTAGATAAGACACAATGTCTTAATATGACTTAAAGAATATTGTGGTTAAAGAACACTCTGTGTGTGTGAGAGAGAGAGAGAGAGGCGCATAGTGGCTTTTATTTTCTTACTTTTAATAGGGCTATTTTGCGAGGCTGAAAAAAAATTGTTAAACTTGCCTTAATTGATTGTTTAAAGTACCATGGTGGATTTGTCTTTTAAACATAGCCCCTGGTTAAAGTTCCCGTTGCATTGTATTTGAAGTAGGTCCTTTGTGCTTTAAAATGAAAACTGTAAAACTTTTGGTGTTTAAGGCTTTCTGACTCCAAGTTAATTGTTTTCCTTTAATATGAGCAGAATTAAAGATATTAAAAATCGACTGCTGGAGCACATAATTGTGGCCTCCCATCTATTCTTCTTGTGGAAATGAAAGGAATATTGAAAGAGTTTCTATTTTACAATACCAGAGGTGGCCATGCATTTACAACTCTATATATTCTTTTAGTTGAATTCTTCTAAACCTCACGCCTGGCTAGCAGTTTTCTCCCAGACGATTTTCATTTTCAAAACATTCACATCCAATAAACTACACGAAACATAGTGTGAGAGAAAAAAGGGGACAGGAAATGGCTCTGTTGCATGGTTATTACATCCTATTGCCTGTGGGTTGCTTTGTTATGAGTTTTAACTATGTAAATATGACGTATATGACATCAGAATTTAATCTAAAGCTACTAGGTGGGAGATAGAGTGTGACTTTATTGTTAAGGCTAAAATCAACTGGGTGTTGACAGGTCTCAAAAGTCACTGAGTATAAGCTTGAAAAGGAAAAGCTCAGACTGATAAGCTGTTCCTTGATTGACAACTTCAGGCTTGACTGCAAGTATTGAAAACAGTTGAGCAAATGGAGGGAAAAAAGTTCTATTTCATAAGAAACTACACTGGGAAATACAGGAGGATTTATAGGCTGACGTAGCACAAAAACCTAAGAAAAACAGGTGTGAGGTTTATAAAATCTGGAAACTGGGAAAGCACATTGTCCATGAATGATTTCCCCATTATAGTTTAATTAACCTTGTAAAAGCCCCTATGCAAATATAATGCCAGAATGGAGGGAAAAAATAAAACACTGGTATCCACTAGCTTCGACTTTCAACAAATCATATGTCAACAGCTCATGGCAAGGAGGTGGGTTGAAAAAAATGAGAAGAAAATAAGAGAAAAGGATTTCAGTGGGAAATAAATTCACCAGGGAAAAAAACACACTGATTTTTCATCTTTCCAGTGAAGTCAGACCAATTTTTGGCACTGTAAAATCCATTATGGAGACAATAAAATAAATACAGTTTAAAGTAGCAATCGTGGGTTGATTGAAATGTTATGATAGCTACACATGCTATATCTTATCAAATATTATCCATGAGGAAGCATTCAATTCATTTTGTGCCAATTATCATACTCTGTGCATCATAAACTTTTATTGCTTGTTATGGAATGCCACTCAGCCAACTTTTTCTTCAGATATTGCATCATCAGATTCAGATGGAAAACATATTTTAATGTGGCAAAGTGTTAAAGAAATCTAATACTCTGGGGCTGAATGAAAATGTTAAGGTTCATCTCCTGGATAAGAAAAACAATTTATGAATGCAATATTCATTTCCTGAGGTGGGCATAAGCAAAAACCTCATCTGAAACTTAAAACCAACATGTTTGCCTTCACTAGTTTCCTTGGTTTAACTCATTGATGTCATGTATTATGGTCCATTGCTAAGACCACATCTGGGAAGGACTCGCTTTTTTCAGTTCTCCAGATCACTTTTACAGGGAACTCCTTGTATAATTGCATATGCTGAGATTTGAACCTCAAGGGCCAGCGGATCAGATTTCAGTCTTAATATATTACTGGAGAATATCAAAATAATCTACTTGTTTAATCTTGATCATGCCAGCCGATTAACACTTTGACACCCTGAATCACAGATGTTAAGTACTACGGGGTAAGGTTTCAGTGAAGCATACAGACTATAATGAGGCTTTGTGAAGTTACAGATCTGAGGTTAACATATTTACTTAAGCATTTGCAGTACACAAAGCAGAGCTGTAGCTATCAAAAGATAACGTAGACAACATTTATAAAAACACCCATTGTACATGGGGGTAGGTGTCGATACTGGAAGCAGCTAGCTGGATGGGATGGGAATATGCCTCCTGGAGGAGATGACAAAGTGCTTCTGATTTCTCTTTTAGGGGCTTCATAAGTGAAGTAGGAAGGGTATGGTAATAACAATTCAGTTCAAAGGACTCATGGATAAATGACTTGTAGTGGAATCTCAGTTTCTGATGCATCTCCTACATAGAAACACTGACAGTAGTAAAAAACCTGACTCCCCAGACCCCCAGGGAACACTAATAAGCAGCTGAGAGAGGGGACATCCTGTAATGTCTCCAGTCACATCTGGCACGACTGAGGACCACACTGAATTGTGTTTTCTGATGTATTGGATCAGCTTGCACAAATTGTAGTGTTTGTCTCTTCATCCCATCCAAAGCCCTGTTGATATGAATGACAATTCATTGAATTCAATGTCAATTCACAAACATAACACAGCCCTAGAAGAATACTTTTCTGAAGAACATTTTGATTATTTTCTTTCTAAATTCTCAGGGTTTTCACTTAGTAAGTTTACTGACAGCAACTGCATGGTTCAGTAAATCTTCTGAGGATCATTGTGGGTATAAACCACATGACAATGTATCAAGCAAGTGAGACAGTGGGCTTGACTCTGCAATCTGTATTGATCCAAATACCTGTTCCAAACTTTATTAATCTGGATCATAGTTGTTTAAGAAGAAACCAGAGGTGGGAGGCAGTATGTTACGGTCAGCTTATCTAGTGTGTAGGATGGAATAAGGAAAGACCTGTACTTGGCTTCTTCGAAGCACTTCTTCGGGATTCTCTGTCTGTCCTGCAGTTGAAGACAAAGCTGAATTGTTCTACTGTGGGAGACCTCTCTCCCAAGAATTGGACAATATGTACCTGCAGGGGTTAAGCCTGCCAGCCTGTCCACTAGCCTTCCCTGCCTGTGTGGAAGTGCTGTATTGCCATAACCATTTTTACCAAGGAGACATCTGAATCCGTGGACAGTGAGTAGAGCAGGAGCTATTGTCTTTCATACAGTGAGTGGGGGACCAAGTGGGTGTTACTGTGTCTGCTACTCCCACAAGGAGAGTGGATTTATGACAAACTGAAGTCTCCAACCATCCCTGATTTCTCACTGAATATATAAAGCTCTTCACCTAGTTGAAAAGCCCAGCACATGCACCACATAACTCTAAAAATCAAGGGGAGAAAGGACACTGCCAGAGGGCAGAACTTTCCAGGTGTCCAGCTGTTCCACTGGGAAGGAAGCAGCCAGGATCCTGGGAGACCTGGTGGCCACCAGCTGCTGTAAGCACTGATAGGGCCCTTCTTCCTGTCCCTGAACATCCCAGTTACCCACAAAAACATTGCTGCTGCCATTCATGCAGAGCAGAGTCAGCTGAGGAAAATATTCAAGAGTCAAAGAGTGGCCACTTCTATTTCTTTTTCCAGTGTTTTATTTAGCTGCCTGCAGTAAAAACTCAGCAGCCTACTTCCAGAAGTGTGTATTTCCATTCTGTGAAATATGAGCTGCTCCTGAGTCCTTGATCTCTCTTTCCCAACTAAGAATTCTTAGTTATTCCCAGTTTACCCTGAGAATTGGTTGGCATCTCTAATGTGTGCATGATACCAGGCTCTGCTGCTGTAATGCCTCTGACCACTGCATCCAAGGCCTTTCTGAAAAAAAAGCTAGGACTCCAGTTATCCTCGATTTCAACTTCTCTACAACCCATTGCTCTCCTAGGGCTGCATTTTCCCTTCTTGATGACAATTAAGAGCGAGGTTTGCAGAACTCACCAGTGGATTATTTCCATTCCTTTTGAAGTCAGTGGTATCAGATTCAAGCCAAATCTGACCATTTGAAAAAAATCCTAAAAATGGAGAAGCAAAAAAAATATAGTTTCTTGAATGTGCTGTTGAACTTAAGAGTTTCTGTAGGTACTACTCTGGCAACGTACTGAGAAAGCTACTGTTCTTTCACATGGAGAAATACTCTATATTCCTTCTTCCCACTTCAATGGCAGGCACAGCCAGATTCCATGTATTAAAGAATGAAAGTTTTGTTATTCTTTTCTTTCAGTTTTTAATATTTTTTTTTTTTTTAAATCAACCATTGCTGGTCACAAATACAGCAAAACACCAAAGTCTTAATCATAAAGAGAAAGGATACACTCAATTGGCTAGGGCTGTTTGCCATTCCAAGGGGCATGATAAATGAAAGTTACATAGGGAGAAGGAAAAAAATCCCCCACTGCATCTCTCAAACTCTTATTACTCTCTCAAACTTCTACATTCATTTTTTGAATGTATTTCCCCTCTCTTTATTAGACCACAGTGCCAGAACTCCCACCTCACACCTCTTGACTCTGGACTTGGCAATGTCATAAAAACAGATCCATCAGCCACCACCAGACCTGGTCCAACAAACCAGTGACAAAAGAAATATGAATATAACCAAAACTGGTTCCTTGGGCAACAAAAATGAGCAAATAGCAGTGCAACATACTGCACATTTTTTAAAAACTCTTTTTGGAATAAGAGTATTTTTTCCCAGTTACACTTCAAATCTGACACACTGCACAGGAACATTTATCAATGAATTTCATAATCCTTCTGACGGAATTTACCACTAAGTTGCTGCTGTTGTTACAGCTGCAGGAAGACTAGGGGACTTGATCCAAAACTCAGCACTAAAAAAGATGTGGGAACTCAGCACTAGAATTGTTGTGGGAACATCAGCCATTCAGAAAATCCAAAGGGGGAGAAGAAGGGCATCTGCTTTACCTCTATTTGTGCCTTTCCGGAAGAGTTGGAGGGACACTCCATTCAGAACAACAGGTCAGAGAGCCTGGCATTTCCAACTGATGTGAGTTTGATCTGGGAATGAATGCCTTGGCAAACCATTTACTTCAGTAGAAAATTAATGTTTCCAAAGCAAATATTCCTGGCTGCCCAAGTGGTGGATCCAACCTGTGATCAGCTGAGCAGATGCATGTACTGCAGTTCTCAGCAAAGGCTGAATATTGATCCCAGCCACTTGGGCCTTCAAGCACCAGGGAAAGAAACGAGTGGTACAGATGCTCAGGCAGCAGAGATGGTTATAGGGGAAATGTGATCACATTCACTGAAGTTATTAACAGTTATGTTATGACCTCTGTATTTTTAATGTGACCATCCATCTTCATTTTTCATTGTGCATTGGTAATGTTCCCCTACAACCTTATCTCACTCTTGTCAGTAAAAGCAACTCTGCCTAATCATTCTACCAGGGGTTGTAAAGTAGTAACAAGGGCCAGGTCCAAGCAGCTGGGGTAGTCCAAAGTGGGTGTGGTGACTCCATCAGCTTTGTTCTTACCCTTTTAGTTCCACTGTTTCTGCATAACCTGTAGCTTGCTCTGGGGCTCAACTGTGGAACGAACCAAACCATCTTCTGCAAAAATCAGCCACAACACAGAGAAGAAAATGGTTCATGTCACTTATCCTGGAGTGGCTGTTGGGATGTGAACCAATCTCTACCAACAGAGATCTGGCAGTGATTCCATATATCCTCTTAAAAACAGCCAGCCATGTGAGCCAGCGTATCTGAGAACAGACAGTAACAGCCTGGCACCTGTGAAAAATCTGGTCTCTCCACTGATCTGGTGTAAAATTAAAGGATTCTGCTCATGGTGGAGAGGACCAGCAACAGTGTATGTGTATGATTAAGATAACAGTCTCTGACAGTAAATACAAGGGAACTCTGTTCTGTCTCTTCCAGCACTGTGAGTTAATGAGCAAAACCATCTTGGTTCTTGTCCCTTCTCCTTCCCCTAAGCCCTCCTCATGGTTGGCTACCAGCAGGTAGCAGCATCCCAAACTGTATCACTATTAGCAAATTAAACAGATCATACTCAGGCACTGAGGGCAGGAAAAGACAGGGCTCAAGCTCTTCTTTTACTCTTCAGAGGAAAGAGGGTGGAAACCTTGCATTTCCTTATTTTAACAGTACGTAAAAGCAGAAAATTCCTTTCTCCTTGAGTCCTGTATAACAGAAATTTTTGGTAAAACATCATAATCCAATGAAGCTGGTCAGCATATAGAGGCAGGCCCTTAGCCCTGCAGCCTCAGGATTAACACTTCTAAGTAACTTATTGAAAGATACTATGGTGTCCTCATAGAAAAAGACTTTTTTTGGCAATATTTACTTTGCCCCCATGGTTTGGAGATGTCAGGATTGTGCACACATATCTTGAATTTTAGCTTTTTGTTACATATTACAGTGCAAGAAGTGAGCTCAATGCACATTAGCTTGGTTTCTGTGGTGAATGCTGAAATGCATGAACAAACTGTGGGCATGTCAACTGTTTGCTTAAGGATGTTAAACATAGCTCAGTTTCTAAGGACAGACATATCTCTTGTCCATCTTTTCTTCTGTCTTCTTCTAGGTGCTTGGCTATTCTGGAAGGGCTTAAACTATGTGAAGGAAAAGAAAAAAAAGTGACAGAGGAATCAAGAAAAATATGAGGACTGAGAAGATCCTGCTTAGATCCTGCTAAGCTGGGGGCTTTTTTCAGAGATGAGATACCTCATGATTCATTAAAAGTTATCCTCAAAAACATAAATAGAAAAACCAGTGGCTTATTCACTAAGTTTATATCTTTGAAAAAAAGCAGCTGTAAATAGATTCATTTGTTTACTTGCTGACTAAACTTTGGTCAAATTCTGCTTGGAGTTACTTCAATGTAAATCTGGAAGGATTCCATTCATTTTCAGTGAGAGCAACTTTTCTCACTCCTAAAAGATCATTAGGTTCCTTCAACACTTATTCTTTATTTTGCCAAGATAAAGATTCAGATGTTTTGATTTTTCAGTTCCATTTCTAGAATGCAGTTTTTCTATGTTCCAGCAACATATGGCATTAATATGTTCTTTTCTATTTAATACAGGAAAATTATTCAAAAGTTCAGACTTGCTTTAATGCTTTTCATTCCCTTGTAAATGCTTTAATTTTTTTTGATTGCCTTCTGAGCAATGTCAAAAGCCAGGACCAAGGAAAAAAAACTGACATTCCACTGAAGTATCTTCCTATTGAAGTCTTGACATGCCTAGTAAAGCACATATTTAGGAAAGGACCATTTTCAGTGTTCACTGTGTTGGACAACAGGCCTGCCTTGGTAGAGGTTTCAACAACGAAATTACTGTACATATATTTGCTTTAATGCCTCTGTTGTTATCATGTTTTTTTAACAGCGGTGTTGGTTATTGCCAGATGTCCTGCTCAACAATGCTTCAGCACACATGGGAATGCTTGGGATGGCCAATCAAGTGAGCTGGCAAAATAGAAACACATGGCCATGGATGTGTGCTCTAACACATCTTTAATGAAACTGGGCCCTTGCGTAGAAGATTACATCGCACTAATCACCATTTGCTTATCCTAGGCCCTGCACCTCCAGTGATAGATCATCTAGTGTCCTAGTCCTGCATTACAACTTGTTTATTCACCTATTCTAGTTGCAGCTGCACAGGATGCTAGAAAAGGATGGTCCAGTGCACAAAACACTGCTTGAAAGCGCAGAAGTAAATCCACAGCCTGGCTTGAGAAGTGCACAAAATGGACTAGAAACATGCTAATGATTTATTTTCTGCCTTTTAGCTTTCAGTAGCTTTTACCAAATAACGCTGGGTCCATGTATTGTGGAGCTGCAGTACAGACCTGAATACAGAGCCACTCATGGTCCAGCATTACTTAGAGAGTCCACTCTCTGTTCCTGGGTTACTGAATGTTCTTTAAGAGCAGAGATGTGTGCCAAACCGAGCCCCAGCTGTACAGCTTCCCTTGATTTTCCTGGGACTCTAGCTAAACAGTAACTAGTTTCAGATGCAATCAGATGGGCTCATGATATCTTGCAAGAAAAGCTGATAAGTTGGTACCTCCTGCAAGGTATGGTATTGGTAAGACCAACTGTATGGTCTTTCAGTTCTTCCCTGTTTTGGCATTGAACTCCAAATTAATTGCTAAATCCAGGAGATTCAAGGGGAACAACGTACTTTGTCTCATCCTGTATGCTTAAATCTCATGTGTATGCTTAAATATAAAATAATTGTTCCAACTACAATGTTGAAAACAATCACCGACCTCCAATCAAATACCCAAAAACATTTGATTAAGACAAATTATGGGTCTGGAAAGGGATAATAACTAAGAAGCTTTTGCATATGCATCCAAAATAGGGATTCAAGTGTTCTGTATTTTTGTTGCAGCCGCCAGAGCTAGAAACTAGAAAGCTGGCTGAGATTTGAATTATGAAGGTCTCCATGGACACCCGTAGGAGACTCGCAGTAGCATGCTGAATGCAAACTAAATAAGAGCTGGAAAAAGAGTGTTCTGATTTTTCCTCTGTTGCTCCTCTATGGGTGCTGTTGATTTTGCCTTTGGCAAGGCAACAAAGCATTTCAGTATTGCATCCACAAGATTAAATAATGGGCATGGATTTTCAGAAGGTTGTTAAAACGAGGGTGGGAGGAAGGTTCATCCTCCATTTGATGGAGAACTACACAAAGCTGGGGGATTTTGGTGGGGAAGCTGAGCAGGCAGCTCTTGGGGGACACCATGCAGCATGTCCAGGTCCACACACTGTGACCACCAAGAACTTGGTTCCCTCCCACCCTTGTTTTCCTCATACCAAGGCACAGTTCTTAATGCTCTCGCATTGCACTTAAGGTAACCTTGATGTTCTCACCTCAGGATCTTCATCCCTCTATGTACCCATTGGGAAATGCCAGCCATTCTTTTTTCATGTTAAAATTGTCCATACAGACTTGTTCTCTCTTGCTTAGTGCTTTATGGAATTTTTTTCACAAACTCACTGGGAAGTTTTATGCGAGGATCCCCTATGTAATTTTAAACTCTTCAGATTTTTTTTTTCCCGCATATCTTACAAATAAGCATGAGAATCGTTAAGCCCCACAGTAACATTTATTTTCAGGTTGTGTCTGGTATAAGCTTGTTTTCAGCAAGACATAAATGGATGGTATTCCTTTAAAGCATGTTCTCAAACCCTCTTTGCACTTTTCAAGTAAAAATGGCTAATGTATTTTTGGAAGAGTGCAAACAATTAAATGTCAGATTTCAGTTACTGCTCTTAATATATTTAACCATTCAGCATGCTGTAATTGGCTCAATCAAAAGTTATTTCAAACAAAACCCAAAGGATGATGAAATAAATCTAAAATGTCAATCTTTCAAGATTTGGAAATGTTTTAATAACATTACAGAAATTCCAAAGGTCTCAATTTGGAAATAACAATAATACCAAGTATAGGCAATTTTTTTCAGGGAAGAACGAATGTAATTATTTGTTGTCTTAACTTCCATTTTGGACTAAGACTTTCAAATTTCATGCTAATATAATTCAAATATATTCTTGTATCTAACCTTACTTAAGGAAGAAGTGGAGTCACTAGTTCCATAAATACATAATTGTATATATATTCTGGCTTTTTACGCTTGAGAACATGACAGAATCTACTCTAGTACTCTTCTGATTTCCTTGATGTTCTTATCTGCTAATACATAAGGTTTTTTTTTCCTTTCCTACAAATATCACTACACTGGGTAGTT
Organism: Daphoenositta chrysoptera; assembly: GCA_013397915.1. Taxonomy (NCBI): domain Eukaryota; kingdom Metazoa; phylum Chordata; class Aves; order Passeriformes; genus Daphoenositta; species Daphoenositta chrysoptera. The sequence goes on from VZRO01007151.1 coordinate 126,781, forward strand.
CAGCCTAGACCTATATATTAGAGTTTTAAACCACAAATATATTGAATCAATACAAGAATAATACCATCCATAGGTGATGATAATGCCCTATTCTGTGTAGCTGCCAAGGATAATATTTGTTTTACCTCTGCTATTCCAACACATCCTAAAATAAATTAAATGGCTACACAGCTTTTTCATAAGTATCTTGGAAGCAGCATCACAGTGTCTTGGGAGGGCTTGAGTCTAGTGGTGGATGAATGGACTTTCCATGCTTTGTGCTCAGCAGGGTGCTGGGTAGATTTAAATTTGCTTCTGAAAATATATAAATACCACTCAGTGGAAAAAAGAGATAGCAGAAAACACAGTAAACTCAAAGGATTTGTTTTTTTTACAATTCCAAACTTCCACACTGCTACAAACGGTGACCCCTCAAGTGTACTCTTGCATTCTGAGCCAGACTGGAATCTGGGTCAATACGCTTCTAAAACATTACATGAAACAATCCACATATTTTCTTCCCCGTCCTTATAGTCTTCTCTATTTACATGTTGATACTGTACTGCTAAGAATTCCTTCTTTCTTCTTACTTTGTTTAATGTAAGGGGAAAAATTTATGAAGAAAAATAGAGAATGCCCCATACTCCCATTTCGCAGGGCTAATTAACATTTCTTCTGGATGTTGTTCAAATTTTGACTCTGATGGCACAGAAGTTTAATTTTTAGGTGTTATTGCAGAAGAGATCTAGAAAGGTGAAGCAACAAGACATTAGCATGATGAATATATATATTGACAGCTTAACTAAGTACCAACAGTGAGAGCTCTTTTAAAAGGGCTGAAAAGCTGTTGCTCAAAGTTGTGTAAAACTGGGATGTAGGTTTTGAGAAGAGGAAAATACTTCAAACAGTGCCCATAACATCAATGTAGAGTAAGAACTTCAGTACCTAACTCATTATTTTCTCCTGGGTAGCCTGTAGCTCAGTGGTGCTGATGCTTTAGCAGCTGCAGCTGTGTCAGAGGCTCCATGCTGGGTTCTGAGGCCTGTCTGGTATTGTCCTGGTCACACTGGCCCTCCTAGCCATGGCCTTTAGCTTCAGTTACAAAAATACAGTTGGTCTGGAGGATTAATTTCCCAATCACATGGGGCTTCAGTCGGCTTCTCAGCACAGCCAGAAAATAACAGCCTTCCGACATCACTGTCTTACATCGGTTAGTCAGAAAATTACTTGGCATTTATAATTGTGTACTGCTCCAAAACTTGAACCTCAGCATTGTATGTGGATAAGCAAGTGACTGCTGGGTCCTTGATATTCTTGACCACCCAGAGCTGCCATGCTCCTCACAGACACAGAGGTGTCCCTGTCAGGACTGTGGACAGGAAGCTATTTAGGCTTCATCCTTCTACCCAGGTACAGCACAGGGTACAGCATAACCTGTGCTCTTCATGTGCTATCTGTACTAAAAAACAGCAAGTATTTGAGGTGTTGCTACTGGAAGATGGAAAGACCTGATGCTCTCCATGGCTGTAATATTACCCAAAGCAAGTAGGAGAGTGTTGGCCCTCTCTAAGGGCTCAGACTCTGCAGCAGTTTGGCCAAAGCAAAGGATGAGCTCCAAATTGCTTTTTTGTGAAAGCCATTAGAAACTGGAGGTCTTAGGGCCATGCAGCTTTAGCAAAGCTTCTCAGATGCAAGCTGCCAAGTGGCATCATGCATTTGTCCTGTTTGTGTTGTTGTTATAAATTGCAACTTTTGTTATGCATTATTTGTGCTACCAAAGCACCTAGAAGCTCTTGTGGTGAATCAGGGCCCTTACATACATGGCAGAGCAAAGTCTGTGCCAATGGCTAATGGGTGCAAAAGAAAACTCGTTTGGAAGAGTTAAATTGTTTTCTTTAGAACTCTGTTATGGTTACCTTCCTTGTAACACCACTACCTCATAACAACACCTTAGATGCCTGGGATAGTGTTATGATGAGAGCAAGCTCAAGTATATTTATAACAAGAATAGGTCAATGGTCCAGAGGGTAGTTTCCTATTATGGGAGGTATAAAATAACTAAAATCAATAAATCTCCAGATCATAAATGTAGCTACAGTCTGGGCAAGGTTGAGAAAATTATTAGCAGAGCCTCATGATGTCTGGATATTGTAGCTTGTAAATTTATACATACATATGTGTGTGGTTATGTACACTCTTGCTATTCATCCCCCACAGAATTCATTGAAATGTTAAGAGGAATGTGCATTTGGTGCTCCTTTCAGTGCTGGTAAAAGTAAAAAAGCATGGGGAAAGAAAAAAAAAGAGAAAATTATAAAGAGGGAAAAAAGAAAAAGAAAATAAGAAAGAAAGAATTTTTAAAAATAGGATAAAAGAAAACCAAAAATAAATAGAAAAGAAAAAAGTTCTAAAAATAGAAATAAGAACATTAAAAGGGGAAAGGGAAAGAGGCAAGGGAAAAGAAAACTTCTATAATGGCTTATATCTTTCAACTCATGGTGATTTTTTTTCATATAACTGACACTAGAGCACAACAAAATGGCTTCATGTATTAACCAGAGGTCTGTGTGCTTTGAGGTACATGAACTGTTGCATCTTGTTTAAAATATATATTAACCCTTGTCAACCATTTCCATCATTTACACCTTTGTTGTGAGCTATCATCTCCTTTTAGAGTTCCCTAGATTTTATTCCAATGAAAGAACTTCATGTCTTCAAACTTCAGTTATCTAAAGGTTTGTTGTTTAAGTCTGATGTGTTCATGTAGGCTCCCTTTATTATCTGCCAGAAGAGGTAGTTCCAGGGAGTGTTTGGTCTCAAGGGTCTAAGATTGTTTTTTCCCGAGACCTATCTGTTTCTTCCTGTTTTGTTTACCCAACCAACCTTAGTTATTAGTCTCCTTTGATATTAGATTGGATAAGTCTTACCTACTGAGCCTAAATTGCTTCCTGTTTTGATGTAATCATAATTAATAGGATCTTCAAACTCCACTAAATATGTCAAATGTAGGTGAAATGCTTTAGCTAACATTAAAATATAGGTGATTTTTGTCATAGAATCGTAGAACTGTTTTTGTTGCAAAAGACCTCTTAGATCTTCAAGTCCAACCATTAACCCAGCACTGCGAAATCTAAACGACTAAACCACGTCCCTAAATGGCACAACCACACATCTTTTACGTACAGTGACTCCATCACCTTCCTGGGCAGCTTGTTCTAATGGGTGGCAATGCTTTTAATGTAGACATTTTTCCTAGTATCCAACCTAAATATCCCCAACACAACTTGAGATAATTTTGCTCTATTGCTTGTTACTTGGGAGAAGAGACTGACACCCACCGTCCATCTGCTACTCAGCAATATGGTGTAAGAGTATAACAGGAAAAAACCCAATAGTCTCAGCTGACAGAGCAGTTTAAAAATATGAGGTGTGGGAACTGTGTTTTCCACAGGCTGTTTGATGTATTTTCTAGAGATGAGCTCAATCTAAGTCTTGACTGAATTCAAATACTCACTAATTTGAGAAAAGTATGAGTCTTGTATTCAGATGTGAGCTTTGCCCCCCAGGCAGCTCCAAGATTGAACTGATTAGCTTTCAAAAGACATGACTGGTTTGGAAAGCTTTAAAAAAATAAAGGAAAAGCTATGGAGAAAGTCATGATGCTCTGATGTAGCCAGTGATTCCAAGGCCATAGTCACCCATGTTTTTATTGATTTTGTGTTTGCTAACCCCATTATTGTGTTCCTTTCTGGTTTAGATTAAAAAGTTCTGTGAGAGCAGAAATAACAAAGCCTGGTTTCCTGTATATTCTGTCTAATGCACCCATATACTCCTTCTGCAGTTTTAACACACACTCTCACCTTCCATTCCTCTTGCTGGTGTTCATCCCAATGTTTTAAGCAGATGTATCTCCCCATAGCTCTGCTAAATTCTTCCTACACGCCCATGACCCTAGCCCTGGCAGTGCTTCTGGTTCTCTCCCCTGCAGGCAGAGTCCCTGCCTTGAATGCAACATTACATGAAGCCAAGCAGTCATGTATCTTCTCTTACCCATTTGCCACTACCAACTGTCCCATATATGCAAAAGTCACCAGGAGTGTGATGAACAGGCAGATGGAGAAGCCCCACCAGGAGAAATATTTGCAGCAAATTATTGGTTGTGGTAGATATTTTCTACACTACCATACTGTAGTAAAAAAATCACTGAAAGAAGAAGATACAGGCAGAAGTATTTCATAAGCCTGAAATATGCTCTCTTGTTTGCAGGGTGTCATTCATTACAAAAAATCATTTAAAAGATCAGTGATTTTTAAAAAGGCTTTAGGTATTTGTCCTAACAAACTGTTAGCAGTTATAAATAAGGAATGTGTTAAAACTCTTGCCAATTATCCCAACCAATGTAAAGCTGTGTATGAGCCTGGAGAGGCAAGAATTTCTCTAGCTGAGGCATTTTAAAGGAACTTAAGTTTAACAAGGGTGTAGAAGAAAGCACAGAAAAGGAGCCAGAAAACTTATGAGTAAATGAAATACCTCAATGTTCAGAGCCTAAGCTGGTGTTTTTAGGAGCTGTCAGAAGATTTATTAAGTCTTTTAACTTTACAATGCAACATTACATGCAACAGAGAAATGCAAAAATTATAGACCAAATCAGAGGCCGTAAGGGGACTTGGGAGTACCAGCAGGCTGCAGAAATTTCACGGCTCTGATCGGTCAGGTCTCAGAAAAATCAAGGATTACCTTGGGACAGCTGTTGGACTTCTCCAAATGGCAGTAATAAATTCATATAAATGATTACATTACAGAAACCTGGGCCCTATTCATCCCTATCTGTTAGGGCTACAGTGTTGTCAGCAAAGACAGTGAGCCAGGTCCCAGGGAGTGTGGATTAGGAAATAGTAGCAGTCTGAGACCTTGTTAAGTTATCTCAGTAGCTAAACACTTCCATCAAGTCCAGAACTATCCTGCTGGAAAAAACTTGTCATGTCAATTGGGTCAATAAACCAGGAGTGACACCCCAGTCCTAGGAAGAACCTTACCAGGGTCCCACACGCAAAAGAAATGCAAAGTGTTTTCCACTTTGAAACAGTGGAACTTTTCCACTTTTAGCAGGGTTTGAAAGGTCACCAAAATCACCAGGAAAACCAAAGAATGCAAGTGGCAGGAGATTAAGAAACAAGGAAGACAGGGAAAAAAACCCCAAACCAAAACAGTGGAATGATAGAGCAATGTAACAGGGAAAAAATAAATAAAAAAAAGTGCTTTAGAAAGTACAACTGGGATATATATTTAAGAGCATTTAATGTTGACTCAAAAACCTCAATGAGCAAGCAATGAGGAGGCAATAGTCTATGTAACAGATGGGCAAAAATTAAAAAAAATATTGTGGAGGGACTTATTGGACATTCAAAAGAAAATGAGTGAATTCTGGATGAAAACTGCTGAATAAGGGGCATACTCTCATGAATCAATAGCCCAATGGAAAAAGAAAACCAAAACAGTTTCTTGGCTTAGCCAGGAAAATTAAACCACTATCCTGAAGAGTGCAAGACACTTCCCAGAGGTCTACATTTAAGTAGCAGTTACAGGTGAGATGGATATCCCTAAAAAACAAGTCCCAGCCAAGAAAAAAAAGTCCAGAAGTACTGCTCTGAACAGAAAATTAAAACCATCAAAATTAAGCTTATTTGTCCTTTCACATAGATTGCAAACTCAGTGGAGATCATAAAATTATGCAGATGGCCAACTCGTGAGCATGGAACTGGCCAAGAAAAGGTTCCATTAATCTTCTGAATGAGTTTATAATAAATGCTGAAAGTGATGATAAGTCTCTGTAGTTTTTTTTACATAAGTCAATAGACAAAACAGGGAATATATTACATGAAATACCATGGCATCAGATAAGCAGAAGATAATTGTGCAGGTAATAGCATTGTTGCATTGAAATATTTCCTGGCTGTGGTTGTTTGTGTATTATTCCTTTGGTGAGAGCTTGCAGTGGTGTTTGGCTGCATGATAGGAGGTCTGTGCCCCAGCGTTGTGAGGGCCTGTGCCTGAGAGGCTTGTGCAGCTCTTTGGGCACACAGAGACACTGGCCTCATGCTTTGAGGGGAGACACGGATGCTGCCATCCTGTGGGACACGTGCTGGCACTCTGGGACAATCCCTGCTGTGTGCTCCTGGAAGGTGGGTGGCATCCAAATGCCTCGGTGCTGCCTTAGGGAGGCTGAAGCCTCCTCCCAGCACTCTCAGTTGGTCGCACAAATACTTCTCCAGTTGAGCAGGAGAGTCAATGGTGTGGGTGGTCTTCAGCTGTTCTCAAAGACCATGGCTGTACATCCCACAGGAGGTGACTGTGGGTACAGACATTAAAATTCTTTCCTGAAAGCCAGGGTCTACTTCCAGTGCAGCAGAACAGCCCATGAGGCTGCTGGACTGGCAGTTCTTGGGGGAAGCCAGTCATTATCGCCCTATTAAGTTTTTCCCTAATCTATTAAACTTAATCTTTTTATTAGTAAGTAATATTAAATACCCAAGGAAGCAGCTGGCATTCACTCTGTTCTGTGGTTTGTAGTAATTTTGCATGGATGGGAAGTAGGAACTTTACTGAGTTCATCCCCTTCACTACCATTTGTTAGCATGTCTTGGGCAGAAAGAGGCTCAAAGAAGAGATTTTTATGGTTTTGGAGAGAATCTACATTTTGCTGAGATTGACCAGACGCTCTTACCTCCAGATGGCTGAAACCATCTCCAGGCTTCTCCCTTTCAGCCCCCTCCTTCTTCGTGTTTTGTGTACCATATTTAATGCCACCCACTTTCACAGTAGTGTTTGAAGGCAAACCTGAAAGTGCTTTTCATGGACTAATGTGATAAACAGGCACCATTCAATTGTGTTCACTTCACAGTTAGATCAACACCTTGGATGGGACTTTAGAATTTCCTGAGTGTGCTATGGAGTACATCTCATAGGCATAAAATGAAATGCTGCAGAGTATGGGCCATCCTGGCATTTCGGGAGGTGGATGTCACTTTCTCAGGAAACTCCTCTGGGAAGAGTTATGTAGGGTTACACAGAAAAAGCTTGTACAATCATGAGACCACAGAGAGCTGTAACGGCATCAAAAGAACACTCTACTTTTGAGCCTATGAAGCAAGTGTTGTTACAAATCAGTTTCACAGGAAACTTTGCATGTTTGCCTCAGCTCAAGCGACAGAAAATACTTGATGAAATTTCTAGCAAGTAGATGGAGGCCACTTATACTTTCTTCAAGAGAAAGGATCTGACACAAGTGGATTAGTAGTGGGATCAGGGATTTTTTGCTGCCTTCAGCTATGTTTTCCTCATACAAGTGTGCATTAACACTCTTGAGAAAAATGCTCTTGAAACAGCCTGATAATCCTCCTATTGCTGCATCGCTTTGTTTTGGACTCTCAGCTGTTCATTGCTATTGTGTCAAATATTCATATTGTTTCACTTTTGCATACATTTGAAGGGATTTTGGGGCTGTCTACACATTTTTTTGCTGGAAAGTCTGGTTTGGTTCAAAGATGATTACAGTATGTTCAACAGAATCTGAGAAATTACAATATAGGCTGTACTGCTATGTGTTGTTCCTTGGGATTTTAAACAGAGGTATGCTTCTAGTATTTTCTTTACAGTATTTGTATGACATGAAAACATCCCATGCTGATAAGATACTGTGGGAAATAAGGTGACCTTGTCCATCAGAAATTGAATCCAACTAAAAAATTTAAAGCAATTTAATCTCTTTTCCGTGTAGTGATTAGTGCTCTTTAACTAAGCTACATGAAATGTGGGCTTTTAGTTAATATAAGAAAAGTTTCTCCTTTGTAAAATCTAAACTTACATAATTGTTTTAGAAAATGTTTAACGGAAGGCAGTCAAAATGTGCCAAAAACCAAAATCAAGCATTATTTGTCAGAATTATTCATGACATCCGTGGCATACTATTGGTGAGTTATTAAAAATTATTGTTTTACTGTTTTTCTTATAGGACCTAGAGGCCTCAGTCAGAACTAAAGCATTATTGTTCTTAGGTATTCATAAATGTGTGTATACACATACATCATATACACAAAGACAAATACACAAGGGCATGAAGTCTTTTTTGAGAACATCAAAAATTGTTAAAGCTTTCAACTCTCCCATGTGGCTTTTTAGGGGTCTGTTTTTAGGGTTCTGTTTCATGAAAAGAAAAGGAAAAAAGAATCTTTGAGGGAGATGAAGGACAGGAGAAAGAGCAAGAAATCAGTAACCATCACTTACAGATCACAGAGCCTGGAGAAGTAAGCATGCAAAATTACTGGATTGACTCTTGAGGTACTTAAAACCAACAAATACTGAACCTTTTAGAGCAATTTAACTACCCAGATCATTATTTAGTAAAAAATATAGCCAAAGCATGCATAATCAAAGAGTTCTCTAAATTGCATGGAGACAGCTTTATGGTATTTGGCTTATACATCAGAGCACTGGCCTGTCGCCTATAGATGCATTTGAGACATTTGGCAAAATAAATAACAAATAATAAATGCTCGAACATTTGATGTAGGGTTTTATAAAACCTTGCCTCAAAATTAGTTCAGAATTGCCTGGGATAGGAGAGACAGCTTTCAAAATATTCATGAAAGAATTCAAAAATATTTACAGTGCTTTGCTTTAAAGCAACATCATCTGGAAAGGGAGAAACCTGGAAAGTGTTAATACTACGCAGGGCTGGATGCAGTTGTGGTGTGGGTGAGGAGGTTGCCAGGAACATGGCTTGTCCCAAGACCCCTGATGTGGGGGCTGTGCTAGATACAGCTAAAGGAGAAGCCAAAAAGGAGGCATGAGGGCTGCCTTAACTCCTCAGACAGACACATGCTGGCTGAAAAAACTTGAGAATGAACAAATTAAAATGGCACTTCCAGCATAGCTGGGCAGCAGAGTTGGCTCGTGAAAATCAGTCTCGTATTTTATATACAGAAAGATCTTCTGTTCTCCCTGGAACTCTACCCTGATCTGTTGTGTGCATTTCAAGGTCTCCCATCAAACACATGTGCTGCATATTGAAAGACTTCAGAAGAGAGCAGCAAAAGAGATTGGAGTAATATCGAGACATATTGGTAGGTCACCCGTGCTTACAATTCAATTATAGGATTGAGCAAGGTGGTTTGGAGGACGTGACAAAATGATAATGGAACTGGGTGGACACTACAGGCCTGCAGGATGAACAAGGGGCCAAAAGCTGACGGGGAAGCCTTGAGGTGGAAAATAAGGGCAGCTTCCCATCTACGAAGTCTACAGATATAGTCTTAGAAAAAAATGATGGAGCTCCTGCTTGGGTAGTACTTGAATGAGAGATGACAGTGAGCAAAGTAATTTGTTGGAGACAGTCTGTACTGCTGAGGTATCCCAACAGATCTCTCATATTTATTTCTCTTATTTCTGTGTGCTAAAACCAGCAGTCATGATAATTGGACACTCATTTGAAAGGAAAACAAAACAGTTGTCTCATCCTTCAAAGGTTTATGAAAAGGACAGCTTAGGTACTTTACTTAGTTTCAGCATTTTGGTAATGCTGATGTGCATCTGGAAAGGGCCAAAAAAGGTGTTGGTGTAAATTATGAGATCAGTACATCCATCTTTTACTGTTATGGGGATGCTTGTATGTGCACACAGAGAGATAGAGGGAGGCAGACATTCTAGCTTGTGTAAATTTGGCTGCATGCCCCATGCTCACACATGAAGATTGTAGCATACTGATGCATAAACCCTTCTCCAGCTTATTTGTAAATGTTTTCACTTAGCACGTATAAAATGAAAATTTAAATTGCAATAGTTTACTATTTTTTCCAGATTCAGTCTTTCTTTGGAGGGGTGAGGGGTGTGAAGAGCTTTTGACCAAAAATAAAAAATGGGAGAAGACAGAGAAAAGAGTGAAGATGTTGCACATCCAAGGCTTAGCTGATCTATGAGCACATACTTTCCCTGTTGGACAGAAGGCTTCAAAGGCAAGGATGGTGCAAATACAAAGAGTATTTCCTCTGCCAATCTTTAACACTGCCTTCCACTAGTGAGGAGAGAATGGAAGTGGAGCAGGAGCAGGAAAGAAGCAGAAGCTGTCTCCCTCCATGGTCTTGGCTGGATTTTGATGCTATCAGCCCCAGATCACTTCCTGGGCAAGATTTCCCTCAAAGAGCGTGTACAAAACACTGCAATGACAGGATTATGTTGCCTTCAGGCTGGAGCAGTGCTCCTCTTCCCTTGTCTGTGCTCAAGGCTGAGCTCTACTAGAGGGTCAGAGACCTTCCACTGCCCCTTAAACACAAGGAACCCTCCAGTCATCCCAATCCTCCACTTCATCTGGGGGAAATACGGGATTTTGGCTGTACTCAGAGCTGTCCCACGGGGTTCTGTGTTTAGCACCTTTTGCCTGTTTTGCCATGAAAGTGAAGAATGCAAGAGCGGTTTCTGCTGGGAGCCCTGGCACGGAGAGGCGGGCTCGCAGTCTGCTCTGCGCCAAAAATCGCGGGGTTGCGCGTTACATGCCGGTTATTAAAGATTCTGCTTACTTTACAATGGTCTGTTAACAGCTCTAATGTCTTTAACATGTGCAGTCCATTGACTTTTAAGTAACATTTTATTGAAGTAACTGCCGTGGTTATTAGGCAGTAAGATTTACGCTTCATTTTCAGTCCTGGATCTGGAAATCTGGAAAGAAAAGAAAAGGAAAAAAAAAAAAAGGATGAGGAAAATGAGAAGGGTGACATCTACCAAGAGTCAGGGAAGGTGCTGCTTGGGACAGCACTCACCGTGCACACATGAGATATCATCCACACATTTTCTAGGAAATGATTCATCCAAACCCTTGGATGCTGAGTGAACTGCTCAGAGAAGAAATACACAGAGCAACCTCGTCCTTGGTGGAAATTCAGTAGGAGTTGCTTTCTTTCCCCCTCTTGGTATGAAATAATATTTGCAGATGTGAACTGTGGGAGAGGTTTGTGGCACATTTACATCGCAACGCGGTTTGCATTAAGGAACTGGCACTTGTCTTTTCTCCGTTGAAGAATTAGTGCATATCTCAAGCCTTCATAATCCACTGGCATGGGTGGCAAATGAGGAATTTCAGTGCAATGCTGTGTGTTTCTACTGGCTGGGTGTTTTCAAGTCCCACATCTTGCATAAATCTCCTTTTAATGTGAAATGAAATGTTTAAAATAACTCATTAAGCAACAATGCTCAGAATTTATTTTTTTTTTTGTATCTGAAATTTTACGAGGTGTGTTTTTTTATTCCCTAAACTGTTTCTTTCAGTTCTGTCATTTTTCTGAGCCACCACTTACAGCTGGCTGGTGCACCCAAGAGCTGCGATGGCTCTTGCACGACTTTGTAAAACCAGAGATAAGACATTTTTGTACATTTATGGTAAAACAGAGATTACAGCCTAGTGGCTGGTCTTGGCCTGCATTAGTTCCTTTGTTTTCAGAGATGTAATCTCTTCTTTTTCATCCCATCACCCATGTCTGAACTGATGGAAGATGATTGTCTGTCATACTCCAGGCTTAAGTTACTAGCCTTTCAGCTGCACAGAGGCCTTGAGAAATGCACTAATATATTCACAACAGGAGGAAACTGCCAACAGAAACAGATCCTGAACTGGTTCCCAAACAGGATGACAAAAAAAGTCCACTCGGACCACACACAATCCCTCTGCTTTGCATGTGGGTCCTGTTGCACACATTCACTTTGCCTTTTTTTGTATAAACAGCAGACAACTGAACTCTTTATGTTGGTACACAAGAACATCTCAGTTTTAATGAAATATTGCATTTAACTCAGCACCTCAGAATTTGCCCCAGTAAAAATCCCTGTTTCTCATGGAGATGATCTGTGCCCTTTGGAAAACACCACCCCGGCCTCCTTTCAACAAAGTGCCCAGATTCCAGAGCAGGGCATGGCACCTGCACACACATTATGTTTCCTACAACTCTGAGGAAATCTTTGATCTCATGTTATTCTTATTTATATTACTGTGGCTAAAGCAAAGCAAAACCAAAACAACAACTGCATATTGAACCTATAGAATAAGCCCAAATTGTTCTCTTTAAAGTGATGATTAATCAAGCTGTTTATAAAAATATTGCTTTGATGATACCATGCATTTAAGCTAGGCACACAGTTATCTGGAAAGAGAGATTTTCAGCATGGTCCTTTCTTCAGCAGGAGAAATAAAAATCCTGGGGAAAAAAAATCAAATCCCTGTGAAACGGGGTCATGAATCTAAGGAACAGAGGCACAAATTTTAAAAGTCTAGAGCTCGAAGTACCTGCAGAGCTTTTTTCTGGTTTAGACTAATTGTGAATATGTTCTACCTTGTGCCATGCAGAAAAAAAAATTATTATGGGCTCAAAATGCTGGGCAGTTCTAAATTCTGAGGCTATTATAAAGCTTCTATACGGGACTTTTCCAGCACTGGATAATAGCCTGGCCCAACACCTTTAATAGAATCAAGGTGACAGAGCATGAAAACATTTGCTTCAGCACTATAAGCAAATCTGATACTGTTGCTGAAAGATGCCTCGAGGCATCTGTACAAATCTTCAACAGAAGTGGTGGTGGTGCTGGTGCGTGGGGGGCTGCAGAGCAGCCTCACGGACAATGCCTGCACCTTTGAAATTTTAAACTGGCTTCAAACACAAAAAGCTGGGCTCGAATCCTATACAAAGATTTTGGGTCAAAATTTGTCATTTAAATGCAAAATTTATTTTACCATTAAAATTAGAGTGTTTTTTAATGCTTGCTCACATGAAAGATGTGGTTTCATAAATTAACACTGGTGGAACATGAAGGAGTCCAAGAAACAAGCATGAAATAGTTTCACACAGCAGTTCACAGCTCACACTTCATCAAACCCAACACTGCAAGTGTAAGATATGCAACTTCACATCTAAGGCAAGAAAAAAGAAAAAAAAAAAAGACTAATACAGCTCACTTTTGTTAGTTTCAAATGCTGCTTACCATATAAACAAGTAGAGCTGGTTTTGTAAATCCCTGGACAGGAAGCTGACAATAATAAACCTTAAGCTGAATTCAGAGATCTTTTGGGACAGAGGAGTTTTGTTTAGTTAAGCCCTCATTTTTGTGTTGAAATCTAGGCATTTATTTTAAACAGCTTCTTAATTTCTCTTCTTTCCTTTTTTTTCCCTTTAAATATATGCAGCCAGCTTTAAAGCCCAGATATCTTATATAATTATACAAAAAAATTTTGAAAGATCCCTTCCCAATTATTTTATTTTTATGTCATTTCAATGCATGTCTGTCATCAGACAATATCACAGCTGTATCTGTGTTGTGTAGTAGAGGCAAGACAAACTGGACAAAGTGTATACTGAAGAATATGAAATACAGCATTTAAAAAATCCTTCTAAAACTTACTTTAATTTTAAGCAAATTAGCAACCAGACTTCCACTGATTTGCGAATAGAAGGTGGATACAGTTTTTCCTGTTTTCCACCCCAAAGTCCTGCAGAAGTCTGATACTCATCAGGGATAGTTTAAAAGAAGTGTTTTCTCAAGGAAAGCAGGGGAAGGGAGGATTGTGGACTGTTGAAATAGTACTAGAATTGTAGTTTTGCTTAATCAAGCCAACATTTTTATGTTTTCATTTTTTTTCAGTGAGACAAACAACTTAAACCCATGTAGTTTTTAGAAGGACAACAGCAAAACAATTTTATCTGGTGTGTCCAGTGGTAGATGTATAACATGTACTACTTAGAGATGAGTATGGAAAGTGCTAATGCAGAATGTCCTTTTAAATCTCATTATTTTAAGATTGTTGTTAAAGAAAGGGTGGAAATCAAAATTATTTTAAAAGATCTAAAATGCAGCTGAACTTTCTGTCTTTAGGCAACAATGAACTTAAAATTCAGCCATGTGTAGTAAAGTCCCACAAGACCTATAAACTCCTTAACTCTCTCTTAATCAGCTTTTTTGGAAGTTTTAAGAACTGCTTAAGTTTTGGGCTGCTCCTCTGTGCAGAGATAATGTGTCCCAGACAGAAGGTAAATTGCAGTAGGTAAGCTTCCTCATCAGGAATGAAATTCATCATGTGACATAGCAATATTTCACATTTATTTCCAGTTTCTGGAAATCCCCTTATTCTTTGAGCACTAAAATCGAGATCATGAATTTGTGAGGGATTAGCTGTGTTGTGGTAAGGAACCGTGAGGGTAACAGACCCCCTTTGGCGTTCGGTTTGAACAGCCCTAGATCATCTTTATGTAGAAAACCCCTCAGGTGCACAGAGCCTGCCACCAGCACCCGGTGTTCTGAGGCAGGGGGGACGTGGGATGTGACTTTCAGCATTTTGGGCATTGCAGACCATCCCAGACCCGTTGCCTTCTCTGCTGACACCTCCATGCTCTCTGAAGAGTGTGCCTGCAGCAATAGCTACTTAGCCACTGGGCTTTCCTGCTGGTGCTGTGAAATCATAGCTGTGGAAGGGGTTAAAGCATATTTCCTGCTGCCTAAAGCATGCTAAGCATTTATAGCTGCCAGAGATGGGCACTGCTGTGCAGGGCTCAGAGACTCGGGAACTTTGGGACAGAGCTGAAAGGGGGTGAAATTAGGGAGCCCTGTCCCTCTGTGGTGTTTGCCAAGGGTGTGCCTAGCTGCTTTTTCTCCCACTTCAGAAACAGAAAGTACATTATGGCCCTTAACATTTAAGATGCTGTAGGTTTTGTTCTGTGTTTTTAATTTAAAACATCATTTGAATGTTCTGCCCAAACACTGTGTGTTAGAAGTGGATGTGAATCTTTTTACCTTTGGAGCTCTTGTTACTTCTGCTCTCTCTCAATTTTCTGGAAAACAAGAAGATGAAAAGAAATGTTTCATTTTAATATAAGGGAAAACCAGTTCAAGCATTTGGGCAGCCATGCCTCTTCACTTACGTTTGGGAGGAGGTGTTTTATTTTTTCCTTCAATGGCTTTATGGAGTCAACAGGCACACAGCATCTTGATGTGAACACTCTGAGATCTGGGGGCAAGGAGTCATAGTGATTGTCATTATTTTAATTCCTTATAAAAATTTTATTCTGGATTGAAATGAGACAAGAAAGTTCCTGAGTCTGGTTTTATGTCTTCGTTCACTTGTTTATTATTTTGCTGAGCTTTGAAAGATGATATTGAAACTGAGGTACGGAAGGGTACTATCTATGTCTTTATTTATTTTAAACTTCCACTAGCTCCTGCTCAACACTGGGATTTTTAATGGCAAACAGTTCCAGCCAGCACCTAGTGCAGATTATGGGAAAAGAACAAAATAAAAAAGACAGCTTTTTAATGTTTAGAAACACCCCAAGCCAAACATGCACTTTCCAGTATTTTTCCTGTGGAGGTTGCCCTGTGGATTTTAGCGTGTGACGAGCTCATTGCTGGGAGCAGCTGAAAAGCGCTGAGATGTAAGAGCCTGGGTGTGCTCCCAGCAACAGCTCCTTGCACGTCAGGTCAGAGCTTGGCTTTTAAAGCTCCCCAAATACATATTTATTCACATGTTGTTTCTGTTAAAACTCCAAATGAGGCTTCAAGGTCTATAAGAAGAATATTTGTTGGGAATCCTATTTAAATCACTGTTTATAGGTACAGGCTGGAGAGGGAGCTTGGAAAAATCTGTATCTGTGTGAGTAATGGCATTACTTTTCAGTGTAGCTGACAAAGAAAAAGGAACAAAAGGGAATGGAAATATTCTTTCAGTTGAAGACGTTTCCATCAGATGTTTAAATGTTTTTGAAAGTAATATTAACAGTAAAGATATTGCTCATAAACAGTTATGATGCAATAATGAAAGGTCTGAGATAAAATATTTTAAATGGTGGATACCTTGCATGATTCACTCTCTTTCCCCCAAAAATATAGCATGTTACGTGTCCTGAAGCACCTCTCATATATTCATCAAGAGATTTATTCCACAGTTATACTGGTATAGATGATCTGAAGAACAGCTTTTTAAACTAATGAAGATCAGGTGTAACTTTAAGTTAAATACTCTTTCCCCTGGAATTATTAGCATTTCTGCTGCTTTTGGTAAACAAAAAGAAAAGGCAATTAAATAAAATTTTTCATGCAACAATATTAAAAAAAAAAAATACTAATTTCTGTAATCAGCTACTAAAAGGACACTGAAATTCATGAATCTTTTAAAATGTCTCACATGTTTTAGTCCATGTCCTGGGACACTGTAACAGTTTGAACTTTAGCCACCCTATGTCCCTAAAAATTCTCCCAGCAGTTGCAACCAAGGGGAAAAAATTCTTCACTTCGTGTCTAAAATGTTTTAAATTGTTTTGACTATTTTTAAATGACACCTATACAGGCTCAACAGCAGGGTTTTTCTATAAATATATTTCCATAGATAATCTACACTAAACATGAAATGTTAGCGTCTTGAAGCAATCTCCTTTTTGCTTACTCAGTGTCAACATCTACAAAGGAAAAATTGCAATAATGTGGAAGATTTCCCTTTATTTTCTAGCATCTTCATATAGGCTAAGAAACAAGACCTGGGATTTAGACAGCAGATGAAAGCCATGACACTGGGGCAGGGCAACCAAATGAATCTGAAATATCATTTTACCTTAGTACTTTTTACTATAACAAGATCTTAGCATGCAAAACATTAAACAAAGAATTGACATAAGGAGGTTCTGGGAGAAATTATTTTAGCTAATAGTGCAAATACAATTTCTTCCCCTACATTTTTTTCCCCTAGATTTAGATTCGAAAATCAGTTCCTTTCAGTAAAATCTGTGGGAATATCACAATGCCAGGGAAATTTCAGATAAACCGGTCTCTTGCCCTCATTCCCTGCTCTCACCATGTGGTGGCAGCCTAAGGCATGCGTTCACCAGGCATTTTCCTCTTTGTGACTGCAGCCAGAAATAACATATCCAAATGTTGCTCCACTGGTGCATTCCCATTGCCGACAGCAAAGGACTTGCCTGTCAAAATGCTGAGCCATATGCCCATCTCCATCAATACTGACGATTCTCTTTGAAAGCAAGGTAAGACAAAAAGTGAGAGGTGAGATCAACATAAGAGCAGACGTCAAAAGCTCAAGAGAAACTACTGAAATAGTTTTGGAAGATAATTGACACAGCACCTTCGTTTTCCATTGTGGTTTGTTTGAACATTGACTAAAATCTTTGGGCATGTTCACGAGCTGTTCCCTCTCTCCCTCCCCACCACACCCTGCCTTTTTCATTTTTCTACTTGCATGTGGTTTGGGTTTATCCCCCTCCCCCCCCAAATATACCAGCTCAGTCCCAAACTACAAGCAAGCTTGCAGGCTTTAGAATGGAGCAGATGACTTTGTGCACTGTGTTCTGTCCCTGTGCTGCATGAGACTTTTGTGACTGCTCCCTTTGTCTTTGTCTTAGGTTCCCTATGAAAATAGTTCATGGAATTTAAAAACAACAACAGCAACAAAAGACAATTTTTCTTCAATTTCTAAACATCGTGAAAAAATGTGTTCCATCTTGCTTTAGATCTCAACCATGTAGAGAGAGAGTAAGTATTTTTAATTGAATTGGCTTGTGGAATGCTTATTTTGGGATGTCCATGCATGTCACTCCTGCAACATCATTGTCTCTGGCTATTCAATTTTCTCTTTTTCCTTTTTCAGTCTTCATCAGGCAAAGTCACACTTCCTGTTCATCTTTCCATCTGTGCAGCTTTTTTGTAATGGCCCATGTCTTGTGCCCATGCTCCTCTCCTATAAAACTTCTCCCTTCATCTAGCATTGTGGTATCCTTATACTGCTAGGACTTGTGTTAAATGCTCCTTAACTAAATTATGTACATATTTAATTATTAGAATTCTATTTCTGTGTTCTCATAATAAATTCTATTTATTAAGTAATTCCTTCAGTTCTCACCAGTGTTGACGGGGGCAATTTAAAGGAGGGAGTTACAACTGTCAATGTACTATCAGTCAATGTCCTGGTTAATTTGACCTCCTCCTTTATACTCAGTAACAATTAAGTTGAATAATCCTTTTTTGCTTGGACCTATGCTGAATGTTTCTTCTCCTTGCCCTAATTCAGTACGAGCTGATTTAAACCATCTTCTGAAATTTTTTTGCTCATGGTTCATCACTCAGTTTCCATTCCACGTGACAGTAATCATATCCAAACGAAAAAAGAATTAAATAAATGTGATGTGTCGTGACACACTGTATCAGATGCTTTCCTAAATTAAAGGAAACCACCCACGGCTTCGGAATCCCTGCTAGGCACATCACCCCCTTTTTCCTTTGAAGCCAGGAAGCTGGACGTGGGTCTGTGGCAGAACTATCACGCCTCCCAGCCCATCCTTGGTGCCAGGGTGGCCATTGCATGCCTTGTCCTGCACATTCATTTGTGGGTAGCTACGACAACCCAGTGATGGGTGTGTGCATGTCCAGTGCCATGGCAGCCCGAAATTGCAGGGTATTGGTGTTGTATCTGCACGGTGTTAATGTTGATGTTGGCTCAGCGCATGCCCACAACACCTCCCGCGTGTGCCAGACCCAGGAGCAGATACCACCACAGGCTTGTGTGCCTCTGCGAGGGGAAGGGTCACAGAGGGGGGCATCTCTGGGGTGGTCAGAGCGGGGGAATTGGCTGTCCTGGCAGCAAGGGGCTGAGGGGTGGAAGGAGCTCCAGTCACCTGGGTGACTGCGAGGCGCCCGCCGAAGGGAGCTCGTGCTGCGCCATGGCTCGCATGCATGCGGCTCAGCCGGCTCTGTTCTTCCAGTAATTCAATCAGGACAGTCACGTCGTAACCATGTGGAGTCAGTTACCGAGTCACAGTGCATTACTGAGGAAAGGATTTCATAATTAAAAAGGACAATAAAGCTAAGAGCTTTCCACAACAGTGGAGTCCAGAATCACAATGATGACATATGAGAAAAAAGAAAACAATTGCGTTTGGGCTTGGTTTAAGGCTGGGCAGCACCTCATCAGAAGACAACCTGGTCCTGTTCTCCTCCCAGAAGCCTACAGAGTCTCAGAATAAAAGGGGTGACAAAGAAAGAAGGTGGGAAGAAAGATATCCCCTCTGCCCTTGATGGTTAGACAGGGAAAGACGGTGCTCTGTAGCCATCAGATGGGAAGTAAGGCCCAAGACTTGGTATCAGCTGAGGTATTTAGACAAAAGGAGAGGCACATTGAGGAGTAAACACATCTGTGAGAAGGTACAAGGAAAAACAATGAGCGTTTATTAACGCAGTGAATGTTATGAATCAGCAAATCTGTGGTTGGCCCCAGTGCCCAGAGCCATGGCACCCCGTGGAAGAGTTGTAGTTCAGGTACTGTCCATCTTCTTGCACTGCATCTTGCTATGCTGTCCAAAAACCTTTGTTCTAGCTGGCTTTGATGCACCAAACTGAAAGACTTTCCTGGCAGGGTGAACAACAACAGCGAAAACATGAGCAGGGTTGGTCAAGTTGTCCTGCAGTGATCTGCTTTCTCCCTCACTCTCCAGACAGATGCCTGATCAAAATTTCCCTGGCAGGACTGTGCCACATCTTCACCAGTTCCTCCTTAACCTGTCCTGCCTGGGCACATGTGGCTGCAGGCAAAGTGAGACCTGTTTGAATTGGGTCATATCTTCTTTCTTCAAAAACAAACAGAACGAAACCAAACCTCCTAAAACGCAGCTTAAAACGTAGATTTTATGATATTAGCTGCTTGCTTTCCATGTGACACCCCTTCCCATATATCCCTGTGTGTCATACATGGGGTCATCTGCTGTCCAGGACAGAACAGCTGGGACAGTTGTTCATCTCTGTCAGAACTTTCATATGCAGTAGAGAACAGGGTATTATACAGATCAGGACGCTTATATTTCATCCCCACCTTTCTTAATGACGAGAAAGTCAAGGTCTCAGTTCTGTCCTCTAAAATACTTGGTAAAGTTATTTTTGTAAAGCAATTCCAGCTTCTTCAAATGAAAACCTTTACTGGATAATTATTATTGTGATGCTCTTAGGTAGTTATGGGCACACATACTTACACTTTATATGTAATAAAAATGCTGATTTTATGTAGGAACATCTGTTTTCTCCTTTGTTTCCGGGACTAAATTAAGCCCCGCATCTGAAATCCAAATCTGGAATTAATCCCCACTTTTGAGATGAAAAGGAGGTGAGTTGTCTCCTTATCTGAGTATTAATCAATTGGGCAAAAGAGCTCATCTCTTGACTTGCCTTTGGAGTATCCCTTGCAGGCGACAGTCCTTTCCATACTGTGAGAGACTGTCCTACCGGGTGGAAGAGCTTACCTGTCTACAAAGATCATCATAGAAAAAGACTCTGTAAAGTGCCAGCAATAAGTGCTAAATTGCTAATTGTATCCCTAGCAGACACAGAAATAGGAAGAAGGGCAAGCCGCTGGAGAAAGATCTCAATTTCAGAAATTTGTATGCCATACTGGAGACTCTGAACCAAAGTATTTTCAGGCATACTATGTTCTGATAAATATTGTACTTTTCTTCAACATTTGCTCATTAGTAAAGTACCACTAACATCATGTGAGTGAACAGTTAACCTAATTACTTACTACCTTCTGCATGTCATAACAGTATTGCATATTGCATGACAGTCTCTCACTTATAATTCTTAACCATTCTAAATTGTTTCAATGTAAAAGTGAAAACAATTTTTCCTACATCTTCACTTATGTCCACAGTTGTTTGGTATAGAACCATGTAATGAAACTCATTTACATCTTTCAGAGAAAAATAAAAGCACGCTGACATTGTGTAGACAGGCTTTTCCCCATGCAAACATATCTATTATCCAGGTGGCTTGCCAAAGGAAAAAAAATGTTACCAATAAAAAGATAAATAGAGTCCATTTCTGATCTGAATGCTGAGAATCTTACACAATGAAATTTCTCCCAAAGTTCAGAATTTAACTCATTGGTGGCTATCATTAAGTCTGGGGAAGATCTACTGAAGTTAAAGCCTGAGGCATTTGAAAAAATATTGGTTTACTGACAATTAACTAAGTAGAGTGAGATCTCCTGCAGAATGTCTCAGGATATCCTAGTGATGTTAATGGAAGTGGACTTTCATCCACTGAAGTGGACCAGGTTTGTCTAGTGTAGATCTGTACCCAGTGCACTTTCTTTATAGTGTCACAGGTAAATGAAGCCAAAGTGAAACACAATTAAATGTTCACTTGAAACCATTAATCAGGCATGACATGCACAAAATAGAGCTCTGCTTCATGTCTCTGTGAACATCGTCAAACACCAGCTGAGGCTCACATTTACAATAAAACCTAAAACCATGTTAATATTGCACATCTCTAATGATAAGTCCTATCATTGCTAGCTGTTGTTGCTGAAATGAATGATACTATGCTGTACATTAGTACAATATTTAGAGTGTTAATTGAATTGAATTGAATTAAATGAATTGAATGAAAAGATAGACCGTCTATTTCTCTGCCCACCTGATGTAAGAATTTACATTGATTCTTTTAACACTAAGGTGCTGTTATCACAACATAACGATTGGTAGTGATTACCTGTTTTTCCAGATGTTTTGTGAAGCAATGTAGTACCTTTAAATATAGTTTTTAGTACACAGTAATTCTAACATCTAAGTGAGAAAAATATGTATCGTGACATACGTTTTTCTCCTTGATCTCATGGACAAGTGTTGTCTGAAGACTGTGAAGCATTCAACAATGCATCCTTTCCTGGATCAAAGAAAACTCACATCTGCCTCTCAGCTTGGCACGGTCATTTAAAACATCCCCTCCCTCCCCCAGCCCCAGAAAACAACTCTGAGACAAAATCCATACACAAAAGCCATTAGAATTTGTACAAATTAATTTTTGTTGGCATTTAAAGCAAATTCCATGGAACTGACCACAAATATTTGAAATATATCTCCTGGGTAATGGTAGCACAATGGGAGTGGAAAGGGAACAGTGCACACCTGGACGTACAAACTCCCCAAATCAAAGGGTTAAAAACAAGGAATCATTTGTTCTTAATGGATACAAAACCCACATTCACCAAACAGCTGTTGTGCGACTTGAAACAAAAGCTTGCAAGTGGCAAGTTTTAATGTAAAAATATGAATGAGAGGGAGCACAAAACATCTCTGATCCTCACATACCTTAAGGCATTAAACTTCATCCTTTTCCTTGCACTGGTAACAGCTCAGGCAGTCAGTTTGCTTCCTTTTGCCTGACAGGTTTGCCTCCTCCTTTCAAACAAGCACAGCTGACAGACACTGCCAGAGCTGAGCCCTGTCAGCTTGTGCTCGCCATCCCGCATTGTTGGCTGCACATAGAAGGATATGAGTGCCTGGTTTGTGACCACTGTAGTTAAACACCTTAAAGCCTGTAAGTAAACTTGCCTGTAAATCAAAAAGGCAGAGAGTTTTCTCATTTCATCAAGGGTAGTTTTACTGTCTGCTGTCACCACAGCTGTCAGCAGGATGCTTAACTGCTCTAATTGTCTAAGGGCTCATTCCCTCACCCTAACTAATTGTTTAGATCTGCTAATCTGCATCCATCATCTGTGAAGGGGCTAAGGCTGTTCTCATCTTCCAGTTTATAGGAATGGGCTATAGCAAGTCCGTAACAGGATCTGCAGGGTTTCCCTACTACCCTGTTGCTTGCACTCGTGTCAGCGATGTCCCGTGAGCTAGTGAGGACGAGGAGCGTAAAATCTGTAGGAGTCAGTAAATCACAGCAGCTTCCAAAGCATGACTTAACAAGAAATAACAGCACGGTAAACTGCTACAGCCCTGTAAAGTAGAGCACAACTAGGAATAGATAGAGAAACTATGTCAAAACTTTAAATTACCGAGCCCTTAGATAGCTCTCACTGTATTTGCAGTGGTGTATGCTTTGTTAGTGTTAGGTATGAAAAAATAATGATGTGAGCATACATTGCTTCTGTATATCAAAACCTTTTTTTAAATGATTCATTGCATTGCAAAGGACTTTCATCTCAACTTATTTATACAACTTTCATACAGTTTATAGCACTTCATTCAGTTAAATATTTATCAAAATCCATTTATTTAAAGACCCTTTTCTGCACATATTGTTTACATATGTAATGTCATAATTTCATGTGGCTTTTTTTCCCTTTTCTTTTGTTTTAGTACCCTTGGAATTAAG
Organism: Daphoenositta chrysoptera; assembly: GCA_013397915.1. Lineage (NCBI taxonomy): Eukaryota > Metazoa > Chordata > Aves > Passeriformes > Daphoenositta > Daphoenositta chrysoptera. The sequence goes on from VZRO01007151.1 coordinate 149,944, forward strand.
GCTTGGGAATCCCATGGCTTTTCTGGTCATTCACTAAAAATTTCCCTTGAGTTAGCCAAATATTTGTTGTAATTTATACTGAAATGAAATTATCTGAACTTTGTAAGCAGAATTCTGGCTTAAGTGAGGACCATACCCCAGTTGGCAAATCCCGGGTTGCATCTGTAACCAGGCACAAGTTACTAGCTGCTGATCCTGCACTGTCCTACCAGTTCAGACTAAATGATTGGTCAAATCACAAGTAAATATTTTTGTGGCTGTAAGTTAGTGTCAAGGTTTATTTACATCTTCCTTCATGCATTTCAATCTGCCTAACCTTTAATTCTGGTTCATCACAGAGTCCTGTTACAAAGCTGGCATGCTGGCATGTCTACATGAAAATCATTGCAAGTGTTTGCTCTGGTTAATTGTCAAGTAACCTCTTTTCCCTTGTTTCTCCTGTTCTCTTTTGGACACTGTTTTCTGCTCTTTCTTGTCCTCGTTGCCTTCTTTGCCCTAGGCCAGATACCACAGCTGCCTCGACTGCCTGACTGAGGATGCTAAGCCAAGCTGGAGCAGCCACATGAAGTCAAGCAGCAGCACAGCCCTGCTGCTGGCCACAGACATGCTAGTTACCACCTACAGGGATGGAAAGGCCCTCACCAGGCTAAGGAAACATATGAATGTTATTTAAGGTCTTTGGCCTTTGACACTCTCTAGTTCTTCCAATTAAGTACGTGCAAGCACTCAGGCATAACCACAAGATGCTTGTCATATCTGACACTTTTCTTCTACAGTCTCCTTCCTAATAGCACTTGGAAACTGCTCCAAGGAGTTTTCAATTTAGTTTGTGTAGATTTGTTGAGCCCTGTGTGGAGGGGACACTGAAAATTCATAAAACCCAGTACAGATGGGTTTCTCAGAAGGATTAAAGACTAAATTGAAAAGAAGGGTGGAGGGCGGCAAAAAAGGAACATTCCTGGTTTAGAAACAGACAATGTAAATGGCTAAATGTCATACTTATAAATGTTAAAAATTAGGGTGCTTCTTTAAAGTACATAGTTTAATAGATTCCTCTATTGATGACTAAACCAGGTAGGGTTTGCTACATTTGCTTAAGTGGAAAAGACACCATAGGGTAAATGAGCTCCTAATCTCAGCACTTCAGCTAAATTTCTGAATTGTGATGGGATGACTTTTGCCCTAAGAGATTAACTGAATTGGTCTCACACAGGAAATCTATGGCAGAGCCAGGAAGCAACTTTACTGCAGAGCTTTACTTCCATGACAGGACCCCATAAAATCAGTAGCCATGATAGCCAGGAGATGACCTGTTCTCTCCCACGTTCACTGCTTCTCTGTAGACTTTTATTTTCAAGGGAAGTGATTACAGAAAACTCTATAAGACCTCATTCCTCATTTTATAAATGTTCAAATCTTAATAAGGGCACAATTATGAGAAAGGAGGTTTTAAATGAACCAAGTCTGTGCCAAGTAGATGAAGGAATCTTTGAAGTGATCCCACCTTTGATTTATGTACTGGCTAAACCTTGAGTTTCAATCTAGATTTCCTCAGCAAATCTCTTAAATCAAAAGTTTCATTGCACTGCTGTTCAGAAATTAATCTGACTGTGAGACTAAGGGGAAAAATATTGTACCACAGAACAGTAAACTGCTGTAACTCTGAAGTTAAACTGAAACTAAAGAAAAACATGCTTTGCCTTATTAGTGTGATAGGGCTTTAGCTGGCCCACAGCTTCCCCCTGACTCTTGGCCTGCACCCTTTTTCTCAGGGAGGTTTCTGATTTTGGCTAAATGTTCACTGAAATAAGCCCTCTCTTCGTGGCTGGAATCACAGGCTCCAATCAGCCTAACATAAGGACAGAGCAGTATTTTAGATTGAACTTATCCAAATATTATTGGTAGATTATATTTCATAATTACTTTGGATCTTTCTTCTTCTTACCATAGAAATGGATTTTGGCTCTACAGTCACACAGTCCTGACACCTCAAATATAATGGTTCTTACAGAGCCATGGAGGGGTTGTTGGTCTCTTTTCTTTATGAACCCAGTTCAGCAGAGCATTTAAAAAGTGTTGAAACTCATCCGCCTTCAGCAAAATGCACTGGGTAAGCTGTGCTTGACCTCAGGGCAGCAAGCCTGGTGCTGAGGGCTGAGGACTAATGAGCTCTTTCTGAGCCGTTATAATTGCATAGTTTCTGGAAAGCAAGAGAATTGTGTTTGAGCTTGTCTGGCAAAGGAAGGACCTGAGCCCCAGTGTTTCCCTCCTGGGAGAGTGCCCTTACCACGAGGGCATGTGAAGCAAGAACAGTGCTATTTAGAGTATGGGTCAAAAAGACCATTACAGGATGGACCTGCATTCCTAAATCTAGTCAAAACTTTTAAACCTGGAATCTTAGGCATGCTCAGACAAGATATAGAGAAGATTTCAGACACAGCCTGTTTCAGGGCCCTCAGCATGTTGTGGGTGTCTGCAGCTCTTCACCTTTATGAAACCCTTTTTCCTGTCTTTGCTCTCTGAAGTCTTCTCCCAGAGCTGGGCTTTGCAGTCCCTTGGTGGATCTGATGCTCTAAAACCTAAGGTCCCTGGGGTAAAAATGATGTTAACTACATTTGCAGACTAGTCACTCACTGGTTGAACACAACCACATAGAAATTGAAGACTTGTACAATTCAGCAAGCACTAAAGACATTTTAAATTAAGTTTGAAAATTTCTCTAGCAATACGGCAAGTCGTTAAGTCTTGCAATTGCCTTTAATAGTTTCCTGTGCCAGTCTTGACATCTATTGTAAAAGGAAAGAAATTTTATAGAATAGATCATCACTTCCCGTCAAGTCTAACTGGTAGAGGGTTCAAAAAACCCATTGTGAAATAAACAAGTCTGTATTTAAGAATTAGAAAAAACAACTTGCTTCTATCAATCCAAGGTCAGCTGAGGGAATATACAGGATTATTTCTGAGACAATCAGAATGTTCAGTGAACCAGATGTCCTCTGCTCAGGCTGGTGAAGGAAAGAGGTGTCAGCAGAAGAAAGGTGTGTGAGTGCAAGGATGAAGGGCCTTTGTAGGAAATGGCCAGGCATGGTTCTGCTGCTGAATTTGACATGAGCCCTGGCTGCTTTCCCTGAAAGAGGGGGAATTGGAAGAAATAGCAGAGAAGGAAAGGAATCAGCAGGGGCAGGGGACCTTCACAAAACATGACTGAATATTGCAGCTGTGCAGCCTTTGATCACAAGTCAAATCGTAGAAATCTTTTGTGCCATCCCCTTATGGGAATAAATGTTGAAGATGTCAAAAGAGCATAGTAACCTCTCTGGACCATGCTATTGCACAAGAGAGAGGAGTCTGACTTCTTTGTTTTATTAAATTCTGCTTTCCTGTGAGCAGAGTGTCTCTTAAGGATTCCTTGACGCTGTTTCTCTTAGGATTGTATAAATGCAGTCAGATTTCTTTTCAAGTCTTCTCATATACCACCTGCTGCCTTCCAAACCGGTCAGTGTCCTCAGTTGTTATTACTGGGGGAGAAACTATATCAGAAAAATGAAGCACATCAGAAAAATGAAAAATTTGAGAGACATGATGGCTGGAATGGTTGTGAGATACAAAGTTCTTAAGTCTGGTGGTTGTTTTACATGCAGGAGTCCTTTGTGCAGTGCCTTCAGCCAGCATTGCATGCTGTTTGCACACTTTTGATGTTATGTGTATTGCTGAGATGAGTGAGGGTTGTTACACGATGTTTATTCATTCTTAACTTATAAGTACCTGCATATAAGTTTTCTTGACAAATTAGAACATGTTTGAATGACACAAAGCCAGCTCTTTCTTTAAAAGGTGTTTACACATATTTTCTTATGTTCCAATACCAGCAAGTATATTGGTTAGAGAACAATTTTAGTGGCTTTCTTTTCCCATCTGTATGTCTAGTGTTATTAATTGTAATATATTTAAAAGGCACAGGGGAGTAGAGCACCACCTCACCTGCACTAGCCAGCAATGTCTGTGGGAGCTGTAGGCTCCAGCTGCCCTTTCAGCTCTGGTGTCTGTCATGGCTGCTACACGAGGAGTCAGGAAAAAGTGTCTCACATCTGAAAAACATGAGAAATTTGGAAGTGCTCTTGCCACAGCTCAGTTTAAAAATAAAGCAGTTGAAACTCAAGAAGTCTTAATGTTCTTGCCACCAACACAGTGATTGCCGTTTTGAAAGAGGACATTCCCTGATGGCTGGAGGAGAAAAGGAGAGGAGCTGCCAGGGCTTTTGCTTTTCTGTTGGTCTGCCCTGACAGCCTTCGGTGTCCTTCTCGTGGATCAGAAAGACAGTGGTCCTAGACAACTGTGGTGAGACCTCCTTTCCTTGGTAGAGCTGGCATATGTCTGTGAGGGTTGTGAGGCACTGGAACAGTTGCCCAGAGAAGTTGTGGGTGTTTATCCCTGAAAGGGTTCAAGGCCAGGTTGGATGGACAATCTGATTTAGCAAAAGGTGTTCCTGCCCATGGCAGAGGGGTTGGAACTAGAATATCTTTAAGGTCCCCATTAACCCTGGCCATTCTATCCAGGGGAATGAAAGCCCTAAGCCAGAAGCCACGTTTACCAGAAACTCTGCCTGCAGATACTGGTGCGTACCCACAGGCAGAGCTCATAAACAAACAAGGACCTGAAGTTAATTGTATCATCAATGCAGATGAGTCAGATCTATACCAGACTACTTTCTTATTTTGGCCTACTTTGGCTTATTTCTGAGCAGCAAAAAAAGCTACTAGTGGAATGCCAAGAGGCCCTCATTCAGTGGAATATGCTCTGCATTTCTGGCTGAAATCTCTCCTGATTCCTCAGCACATGGGTGCTGGATGCAGAGAGGACTCTGAGATGGGCCAAGCCACTGTCCTCAGAAGTCCTAGTGTTTTCTACAGGGACGAGCAACTTTATCACAGATCTGGGTGCTGGTGTGTTCCTGTGTGATAGGTGTTCAGGTCTGTGACTGTCCTAGCAGTTTATTTCTTATTACATTAGTGGCATAGCTCAGTGTAAATAAACAAAGCCTTAGTTTCCTGGGAAAAATGATGCTTACATAGCACTTACAGTTCTCAAAGAACTTCTGTTCCATCTCCACACTAATGTGGTTTCACAAGGAGACTGAGATTATTTTATTGCCCCAGGATGCCAGGAAATTTTCATTTGACTTCCTCAGATCTCTAGGATAAAAGTGGAACAGTAAAAAAAAAGAATTCCCTTTGCTGTCTTAGATTTCTGTTCTTCAGGAAAATATGTTATGTTTTCTAAGATCTGATATTCTGTAGTTTATTTTTAACTTAGTGACAGTATTATTTTACTTTTTTTTTTTCCACAGAGGAATATCTTGCCCTCTGTTGCTTCCTGCTCCTGGCCTTTTTTATAGGCTTCTTTTTCTGTGTGGAGTGTAGATAATGCTTTTCACACTTCATTGATTTTATTCAGTGTATGTTTCCTGCCTTTGTAGAAAACAAAGGATTCAATAACCCATAAAGTGCAGAAAATATAACTATCATTAATAAACTGCCAAAAACCTAATAGGAGGCCATTTGTTTGGTAGTGTCATGTGAAAGGTTTGGTGTTGGTGAAAAAGTTATGCCATAGAAAGCTGATAGTTATCAGGGGGTGATATAATGAGCATGTGAGAAAGAGCCACACGTTCTTTAACAAAAAATCAACAATCACCAAAGCAAATCTACACCCCACATTTTAACCCAATATGAATGCCGAAGGCAAATCTTTCCAAAAGCTTTATTCTCTTATTCAGTTAAACTAGGTTCAAACGGCATGTAGAGAAACAGGAACACTCAATTAGCCTGGTTTGCCTCTGCATCACAGGGGCATTTATGACATTTGCTGCAGGAGTAACAGGGAGTGGGGAACTATTTCTTCTGCATCTTTCTGCTCTTCCAAAGGATTTTCATTTCCACTCTGATACTAGTTTCTCCAAGCAGTATGGACAGCTGGTGTAAAAAGTGGCACAAGCATCTCCAGCAGAAGGATGGTGGAGGGATGGGTCACTGCTCATCACCTCAGGCCAGTTTTAGGTAACATTTTATTGCTGAGGTCTGTAGGTTCAGAAAAAAAAAAAATCATTAAAGCAGGCCATGTGTTTGGGAGACAGCTTGGGAGAAAAGTAATACTGAAGATAAAAACACCCAAACAAAACCCAACAAAAAACCCATTGAAGCTGGGTGATCTGGGATATCAGTTTTTGAATCCTTACTGATCACCACCATGCAAAACATCTCATTTTTTTTTTCTACTGCAAAACAGCATTAAGACAAAGGTTATACTGTCTTAAAAATACTATCCCATGTCATCAACGACTGGTATAAATCCACACATGATCCACAGTTGCTTAATCTCAGCAAAACTGTATTTATCTTGACAAATGGTATTCTTAGTTGTCAGGCTAAAGTCAGAAAGCTCCTGGATCTCTCTGTGCCCTTCTCCTAAACATCAGTTCTTCACTGAAGTATTCATATATGTACAGATCTCCCGTACTTTCGGAGGTTAATGCCTCCCAGCTGGCAGCAAGAAGAGGTGTGGGGGCACTCTGACTGTCTGCCTGGCAAAGAAAGGTAGGTGGCTTTTCTGCTCCCGGGGCTGGAGGAGAGAGCTGATGGCTTGTGGTGAGGAGTGTGTTTTTGACCAAGAGCTTCAGCAGTCCCCAGCTGTTGGCCTCAGCTTTGCCTTTTGTTCCCGCTCTTGATGTCAACCCAGCCCTGGACATCCTTGGATGTGCTTGAACCCAGTTGTGCTTGAACACCGAGAAGCAGGAGCCTGCTCTGCGTCTGTTCCCATCGATTGAGAAATGCACAGAAGTTCTTGGGATGAGACTAGCAGAAGGAGTCACAGCTCTCTTTAATTCTCTTCCAAGTTAAATCCATTTGCCATTGGCCCCATCAGGCCTGGAGCTGGCTCAGTCAGGAGCGTTTCTAACAGCCCTGCTCATATGCCACAGACAGAGGCTTTCAACTTAATACAGCCAAAAAGGCTTGCAGGTCGGTTTCTTTTACAAAAACACACTTTTTATTGACTTAAACATTCTCCTGCAGCTACACTGTGCTCCTGTGTGGTCACCTACCTTGTGTCACAGCCCAGACCAGGACAAATGATGAATAGAGAGCTTGTAAGAGAAACATTCTCTTCCCAACAATGTGCCAGAGCTCTTCCCACATCCCTTCTGCGACAGCGTGGTGAGGCAGCTGAAACCTCCAGGACACAGACCTGTCTCTCTAGGTGTTGTTATACATCACCATGTTTTGTCCCATTTCAAACATCCATATTTGTTAATGCAGTAATATACTGAGTCAACATCTGGACTTCCACAAAGACATGCGAGACCAAAATCTTAGCTTGTAAGAATGAAATGCAAAGGTGTGTTTGTGAATCACACACATTCTTTCCTGTTTGTTTATGGTTTTGTTTTGATTTTATTGTTTTTATACCTTTTGTGTAGCCCTCTTTCTCAAAATGTCTGGTGGATTAATTACAGATAAAGACTGTGTAGTACTACTGGTGTAGTACTAAAATTTCCATCTGTGTTTTCACAAGCCTTTCAGAGACTAAGTTGCACAAGAAATGAAAATCCTGAGCTTTGCCCTTATAAGAGCACGATCCCACCATACCTAAAATCCATGTCAGGAACTAATTCTTTCAGATCTGATTCCTCTGTGCACCCCTCATTTGTGTACAGAAATGTCTGGATCATCTCCTGTCTCCATCCAGATTTAGTAGCAGAGTGCTGCTGTGGGACTTCTCACTGTAACACCAAACCTTTCTGCACATATTCTGTTCTATTGATTTCACTGAAATCCCATTGTAAGTTACTTTCATTCCTCTGTTTTTAAGATATGTTACCAGTGTATTTATTTGGTATTGCTAAAGGAACTCTATACAAAAATCTCTGGCAGTAAGACTGATAGAACCTAATATATTACTTACCAGACTGTTTAAAGATAATATTACTTCTCAAAGGACTAGACTTCTTCCAGGCAGCATCTTTTGCCCAGTGATCTCGTTATCCAAACAAGTCTATGGCTTTGAAATGGAAATGGTTTCTTCTAAATAGCCATATTAGGATTTCCATGAGCCATGAAAAATCTGTCCCTCAGTTCTTTATGAGGGAATTGAGTTCAGCATGTTGATTCTTGAGTACTGTGTTTGCTTCTGTATTTTAAGGTTTTTTTCTTTTACTTAAACAGGAAAAAATGAGAAACATTTCAATGTACAGATGACAGAGGCATAAAGTGGATACAGTACAATGTAGACAAAAGCTTAATACTGTAATGACTTGTCTATTTTGATCATTAAATTATGTGGGTTTAAAGTGATAGACAAAAGATCTCTTCTATGCCAGATAAATCTCTATCAGAGGAGGCTAAGATCTTACTCAGGTTATGGTATTAAATGTTACATTACTTTCTCATGTTAATGTTTGCTCAGACATATGTTCTTTTCCTTCAAATCTTGGACTTCTTATGCCACTTTTATAAGACAGCCTTGACTCTGCACTAAACCATGCCACTAACACGTTACTTAATCTAACTGGCACATTGTAAAATTTTACACATGCGCTCATCCAGATAATTACACAATTAATTTTCACTTAGTACAGCCGAAACGGGGATAATGAAATTTCCACTGGTGTACTGTTACGTCCGGGGGTTAGGGGTCAGCTTCCTGTTTGGATAAGGGTGAGTTTAAAGAGGATTTCTGACAGTCTCCTTACTTCAACTGATTCTAAAAACATTGCAATGGAATTTCAATTTACAGCTAAGTTCAATGGAAGGAGCAGATGTTGGGAGTGTGCCACTACCATTCTGGGAGCCCTTTCTATGCAGGTGTAGTCAAAAGTCAATGTTCTTCATCCCACCCTTTATATGAAGGTAGAGTTAAGCTGACACTTGATATTAATTTCTGCACTGAACTGTAGCTGCTTTGCGGAACTATCCAGGACATGAAAAACTTTTCTTTGTTGTAATTTAGGCATTATCAATAGAACACTTTCGGAAGACAAGAGCGGGACTCTTCCCCCTGAGGTTGTGTAGTAGGAAAGTCACCGTAATAAAACACAACCAGAAGGGACTGAGACAAACCCAGATCTTTGACAAGGCCCATGCTTTGGCACCAAAGTAGATAGTGGCATATAAAGCCAACAATGCTTCAATGTGTAACTGCAAGTTTTGTGACCCTAAAATAACAATGTTTCTGATGGTTATCCATCAAATCTGGAATAAGAAGTTTAGTTTATTGAGTGAAATGCCCACACATGGGTATTTCCCATCACACAATTTTTCTGTCTATAGATGCCCTCAGCTGACGTGCTCCTATCTGCAGAGCTTTATTTTCTGTTCCCTACCATCCCAGACAGCTGACCTTAGGTGGGGGTCGCACTGGGCAGGCCATGAATCTCCCAAACAGCAACTCCTCCATGTAAGCAATGGCCCGAGGTGGAAGGGAGTGCAAAGGTAGGCTCAGCCTTTGGACCAGCCTGTCCTGGATTTGCATTGATGCACAGGACTGACCTTGCTTGCAAGAAGAGCAATGTTTTTTACGAGGTACTGCAGCTCAGAGCCATGTGGACATCTCCCGGTTCCCTCAGCACACCGGCAGAGGCAGGAAGCCAGTCAGAGATGGGTAAACTCACCCTGCCTCACTGCCAACCCTAAGTCCTTCTATCTCAGAGCCAAATTGTGGTTTTGCTAACATTTCTATCAATGTCATGGGCTACAGGATTAGGTCCTAAGGGCAGAACACACTGTCAGCTGCCAATGAATGTGTAATATGTCCGAGTACATCTCTTGCGAACAGCAACTTCTTGTGATGTGTATTTCTGTAGCCTGGGCCTTGATCACAGGCTGGAGTTGCACCATCCTTTAATAATGTGGAAGAAAAGAATTATTTGCAGAAGAGACAGATGTTTACACAGTCATTGATTTTGTGCATTTCCTCTTTCTCTTTCTGTCCATCTTCTCCAGTTGGTTTTACACCATGCAGTTCAGAAAGCACTAGCACTTCTAATGGAAGGCCTTGTTTCTTCATTCTCTCCTTTTCTTCTCTTTTAATATCTCTCAAGTTTTGTTTGGGTGTTTTTGAAACACATTTAGTAGTCCTGCTTTATTCAGATCTTCAAGTTTCATGCTGTTTTCCTCTATTTTAGTCTCTTTGATGCCTTAAACATATTTCACATGTTTTTAAGGCTTCAAAGTGTCTTAAATTCTATGCTTTCCTTCCTCAAGTAGCTAAAGATGTAACTAATAAAATCCCCCCTCTGTGGACCACACCTTGTGTTATCAGCACCTAGAGACCAGCTTCAGACACCTGGAGCTACAGATGGATGCACTAAATAACCCTATCCGACATATCTACAAATTTATAAAGAAAGATGGAAACCCTCCAACTCAGATATTTCAAAAGAAGAATAAAAATTCAGTTTTACTGATCCATTGGGGAAAAAGACATGTGAACTGAGTTTACTAAAGATCCACAGACAGTCCTTGCATCTCCTTTCAGCATCGAGGGTTACTGTGACAGCAAAGGGCATGTATGTTTTACAAAAGGAAGGAGATGATGTGCTACACTACAGACATTGCTGTTTGTTGTTAGTTCTGTCTCAAAAGGCAAAGCTCGAAGTGAAATCCCTATGTATGACATTAATTGGGTGATCAAGAGTATACATATTCACCTCCAAACAAATAACAAGCATTGCCTTAATTACTGAAGTTTGGTATTACTAATCTTGATGGTGTTGTTAACTTGGAAATTGTTAATTGTATTTCTAGACTAGTGATTGAATATAAAATATACAAGAACAATAGAAAATGTGTGCATTAAGAAAGATTATAAGAAACCTCCTTTTTCATTTTCAAATTAGAGCACTTTTGTTCCAACAGGGAACCATTTTCAAGAAAAATGGTTGTGTTTTCTCTCTGATTTTGTTCTAATGTACTTTTTCGAATGTTCCAAGCATTAGAAATAGTACCTTTTTTCAAGAAAGCTGGTAATATCAAAGTAAAATTATAGGATAAAATTATCACTCTCTGTAGTAGAAAGTAATAGTATAATAGTGCATCATGTAATAATAGTAGTAATTTAGTAACAAGTAATATTATAGTGATGTAGCACGTGCACCCTTCCAATCATCTCCAGTATTTTCCCTAAACTTAGACTGCTGATTCCTAGTGAGAAGTATCCCACTGTTATACATCCATCTATTTTCTACCTTATCTTAGCTTTACTAGCTTCTCCCCGTGGTTCAAGCAGACAGGGTCTTTAAAGTCCCTGCAGAGGTATCGTCTCCATTTCCACTTGAGCAAATGTTCTTTTGTTTAAGGCTGCCACACTCCACACACAGTTTAAAAGGCAAAATGAACTACAGCTTTCCTGATATCCATGCAGCATGTATCCTGTCATTCTGAGGATTTCTTTAACTTTTCTTGCTTTCGGTGCAGGGAATTCCTATGCACAGCTGCAGTTTAATGGTATCTGTAACAAATTGCTATCTATTTTAACAGGTGCTCCTCCTGTTGCTCTGCTCCTCCAGAGTTCATTCATTTTCTGTCTCAGGCATTTAGGAGATGTGCTGATGAAGGTACAGTCTTTTGTCAGGCAGGCTATTTAGTGGGGACAAATTGTGTGATCATAATAAAAACGGGTAGTTATACATTCATGGAGACTACTTCACTGACAACAAATTGTCTATGTTTATGTGTCCCTTTTTGATCAGAAATAAATCTTTCTTATTTTGATAGCTTGTCCAGATTTTAAAAGTCTATTATTCCTGGCATTCTGATGTCTCCTTTTTTTCTCTACAGCTTTCCTTTTTTTTTTTTTTTTTTTTTTTTTTTTTTTTTTTTTTTTTTTTTTTTTTTTTTTTTTTTTTTTTTTTTTTTGTTTTTTTTTTTTTTGTTTTTTTTTTTTTTTTTTTTTTTGGGTTTTTTTTTGTTTTTTTTNAATTCTCTTTCTTCTTTCTTCTTTCTCTCTTCTCTCTTCTCCCTTCTCCCCTTTAGTCTGGCAGTCCTGGAGCAGGTCTTTGTGTGAAATTCTCTAATATCTCACTGATTGCATCAATGTTTTCAGTTTTGTTTCCCTCCCAAAGCTTAGAATAAGCTTTAACTTCCTTTTTGGTATTTTAAGGAAACCTGCAAGGTAATAAAAGCCACGGTCTCCATCGACAACCTTTTATGGACTAAAACATGGCATTTAGCCAGTGGCTGTTACAAAAGGGTATAAGAAAGCTCCTTCCATGAAGAACTGTCAGTGGGGCAGTCTTTGCCAGACCACCTTGTGGTCTCTTAACCCTTGATAAATGGATATGGAGAATGGGGAAGACTGGATGTTGCAGCAAAAAGTGGGAGAGAAAATGGCACCCTAGGTGTCCACAAAAATCTCAGATCACAGTGCAGAATGGCAATTGTCCCTGCAACATGAGGAAAAATTGAGGAGGAAAAATTGTTGCCCTTCCCCTTGCCCAACCCAGCCCAGTTAAATTCTCAATAATTCAAATGCTTGAAATACACTGGGTAAATTTTATGGTGCTTTCTGACACACAAGTCTCAGGAATAGCCACAACATATTTTTGGTATTGTGGTGGTTTGCCCCTCTCTCTTTTTTAAAACAGATTTCTGACAGGAACATAATGTGATATCCTTCTGTCCTCCCTGTAAAAGCAAAGTTTCCACTAAGCACACCTGAACATCAACCATAGCTTTGTCCATATCCTGACAGCTGTCTGCTGCTTGCTGGTTTTTTGGGGAGTGTTGGCTGATGGAAGCACTGACCTTCCTGCCAGTCATCCCACTGCAGGCGTGCTATCATCACCAGAAGGTGTTTCCCTGGCTACTGTGGACAGCAAGCTGCTGGACTGCAGACCCACCTTGCCTGGGTCTGTCGGTTCTCTCTCACAAGAGATGGTGAACAGGCATTGAAAAGTTTGAGGACAAGTGTTGGAGGATCCTTGGCACCCCCACATGCTCATGTCTGACTTCTGGGGAGCACAGAGCTGCTGTGGTTGGTGCTCAGGAAAGCCAGGCAGGCTGTCTACATGGAATATGGATGTACAGATAGCAAACATCACTCATTTTCTCATTACAGGAACCAAGCATTTGCTAAAAATGCCTCTGCAACTAATGAGCATTCGACCTAACTCTCCCTGCCAGTGCCGCAAATGGTTGGAGGAGGGTGATGGAGGGGAGAGGAAGGCCCGTAAGTGTGTTCTCTTCTCTCATGACTCTTACCTTCTTGCCTAGACTTTTCTTTCGGGTAGCGTTGGAGGCAGACTGCTGGCTCAGATGGGCCTTTGGTTCAGCTAACAGAAGTTCTCAGGAGAACAACACAGATAATATCCCCTTGTGGTGAGCACTCTGCTTCTGATCTATCTCAATACATTTTTATGCTACTTCTGGGCATAAGCTGTCCATCTAAAATAGCAACAGATCTAAAAATGGATTTACTTTGAATAGACATCTGCAGCTCTTCTCCTACTGCAGAGACAGGGCATTGGGGGGAAAAAAGTTACAAGATTTTCTGAGTATTCATTTTTGAAAGACAGATCTTTTTTCTAAGCCATAATTTAGTTTTCATATCTAAACTTGGTCAGTCGCTGTTTGTCATAAGAATGGTAAATACTTTGAGTCTAAATCAACACCTTTAGCTTTACTTAGTAAGAAAAGCTGCTCATTACTCCCAAGTAATTTACTAACAATATTATTATATGAACAAAAAAAAATTAATCGAATCTGGCATTTATGACTTCCACATAACATCAGTTGCTAAGGTAAGAAAACAACAAAAATACCCTTTTTATTCAGAAAAAATCCTTAAACTAATAAGCATGTTCCTAATATTAAAATCAAGTCAGTGATCCTATTGACTTTCATTACATAAAATTTATGACACTTGGATGTAGTTTAATAAGGTCATAAAAATGCCAGTTGTGGTATCTCATAATACTTTTTATAAACTGGTTTTACAGTCTACCCTTTGTTCCAAAGTTCAAAGTGACAATTGAAATGCACAGGTTGCTCAGGGGTTCAGATTTTTTGCTAGAAGTACTGACTGGTGAATACCTTAATTTCTAATATATCTATTTTTTTTTTCAAAATCTCAGTAATTGTGGGGAACATTCCTTTCCTCCAGATGTGCCAAAGCTGATATTTTTCAATTTAAAGAAAAATATCAATAATTCAGTAAAATGAACACATTTTATTGCTATACACTTTTTTCTTTTTCCTTTTTCTTTTTTTTATATGAAATGAAAACTGTGCAGCATTTATTCCTAAGGAGGTCAAATTCAAACAATACTTCTAAGTGCTGTTACAATAGTGGCATTATATTGTCCCTTGTCAGCTTTCAATTACTTCATCCACCTAGCTGATCACTGACTTATTTCCTGGCTTAGGTAAATAGGACTTTTGGTGCACTTCCCTTAAGTCATTTCAGAGGAGATAAATTAAATAATGATTGCAATTTAATATTGTGATAGTGCTAAAATATTTCCTTCAAGCTTCAAGTTTGACCACAAGTTTCCAATAATATACTTTTTTTCACTTGCTAGCTCAAACCTGAGGTTTTATTAAATTCTACAGCTGCAGTCAGTATTTATGTTTTTATCTAGCAAATTGGACATTTTAAATAATAAAGAGCATGAAGTTATATATATAAACAGATAACACTTGCAATTCATTTAAGGTGGAAACTTTATTTAAAATTAATAAAATTCCACACAATATGGCACAGAGGTCCAAATTCTTAGCTCATTATACTGAAGTAAATCTGGGGAAAATCCGTCGACTTCGCTGAGGTTATTCCAGGATCATAGCCAAATACTCAAAGCTTCGTCTGGGTATATATTCCTCAGGGATGCAGAGCCCTGTGTGCACAGGCCCTCAGTGTGCAGAGGCTGGTCCATCTAAGGAAGGACGTCCCCATGCTTTCAAAGAGGGGGTTAAACTTTCTCAACACATCGGGAATCGAGACATTAGAGGAGACTTTGCAGTAAGGTCTTGGTCCTGCAAGTTCCATGGCTGATCCATGTTTCCATGGCAGGGAAAACTGAGGGCTGAGGAGGAGGTAAAAGCCTGAAGTACAGCTTTAGAGGTGGGCCTTGCAGATAGACACAGACCTCATTTCACTTTGCCCTTGTACTTTGATGGTTCACCTGATGTTCTCTCTTTAGGAGAGTAGACTAATAAGCAATAAATTGTATAGTCTGTGCCATTTGCAGATAAATGAGATGTGGAGTGCTCACTTTTCACTTCGCAATCACTGCTATTATCCTCTGCTATTTACCCTGTTTCTGACCATGTCTACACTGAAGAACACCACTGTGGCTTCAGAGCAGAGGAGTTCTGCATGTGATATGCCTCCAAGTACAGGAGCTGCTCTAGAGGCAAGAATGGACTCATGTTGAGAAATTCCTCCTACTTTGCTTAAAAGCCTCCACAATGTCTTGTCTTTGCTGTGGTGATAGCTGTGTTTACTTTTTCTGCCCTTGTGTGTGAACAGCTTGTATGCCAGCCTTGTCTCAGATGTTAAGCTACAGTTTTCCAAGAGGGGAATTCCCAAATAGATATTTCAAGCCCGTGCCCAAAGAAACACTTTAGCAGAAATATGTTGGGTTAACTAGCTTGGCTAGAAAAAAAAATTTGCAGGTAAAGTTCCTAGGGAGACAAATTGCAATCTGTCCTGTTCCTTATAGGAACTTAGAGGATGATGCTTAAGGACAAAACATCATCCAACTGCTCTGACACTATGCTAGCTCAGCTGCAGGCTCTCCCCACTCTCAGGAGTCTGCAATATTCATGGACCAGTCAGGGGTGAGGGAGGACAGGGTGACACCAGTGACAGGACAGCAGCAGCTGCTCACTCGCAGGTTGAGCAAGGAAGGAGACAGCTTGGGTCTTCCACTTTCAGACGTTTACTCCTTTGGAAGCATCTGAGCTGTAAGAACACCACTGAGCACAGGGAGACTCACCCTAGAAGTGGTCTTTGACAATTTGAACTCCATTGTTTCTGAAGCCCAGAAAATCTTTCAGTTTTGTCCAGGAGCCTGTAGGTGATTTTAGAAAGGGTGAATAAATAAATAAATAATAAGGCAACCCCTCTCCCCCCCACCCCGCAGCTAAAATAGAAGCTTATCCTGGGAAAATAACACCAACATCTTACAGCTGATCTGATCTCTCCCCTTCCCACTGTCCCGCAGGAAATTCTGACTTTATGTTTATTTTCCTTTCTTTAAGATACTAACTTTAAAAACAAAAAAGTAAAGGAATCCCAGTTGCAGCCAAGCTCAAATCTCACAGAAACAATTCAACAATACATAATGCAAAGGATTCCAGACAATTTGCAAGTAGGAGGCTAAAATAAGACAGAAGGCTAAAATAAGACAGAAAGTAGCAGAGAGAATTCTGGTATTTACATGGATATGGACCTTCTACTAATGGTACTGTAGAAGTAGGAACACAATCTAATATTTAGCTATGTTGGGCCAAGCTCACCCCTGCAATAATTATATCCTAAATGCCTAATAACGGAGCAAATCTTGAAGATATTTGACATGTGAGTAAGGAAGCACCGTGAATGAAGGATGTCTTCACCAGGCTGACAAAGATAAAAGTAGCTCAGGAAGAAGCAAAGGAGGGGACCTGGACTTCAACTCTCTCCTCCCCTCCAGAGCTCTGAGATTTCTGCCTCATCCCTCTTCTCTGCCTCTACCACTTCTCTGCAGGTCAGGGATGCCTACAGAGAAGTGGTAGAGGCAGAGGAGAAGCAAAGAAAGTAGACTTCTTCTTCATAGGAAAGTAAAATTACTTTTATGGATAAAGGAGTTGGATGTTTCTTGTCAATATTGAAGAGCTGGGTTGTCTGCCTTGTTGGCCAGAGCACATATCCTAACCCCTCCTCCAGTGCACAGCCACCCTTTCAGTTTGTTGACAATAAAAGTCTGTGAAAAAAGGTCTGTGAGAGAAACAAGAAAGACAGTTGAACTTCAAGAAAGATTTTCCTCCATCGAGCAAACTCCAAGAGGAGTTATGCATGCATAAAATACCTCTGTACTGTCATTTCCACTGGCTCCTTTGGGAAAATTCAGCGTTTTGCAGCCAAAGACCCATGAACAGCAAAGCATCTGGCCTCCTGACTCCCCATTTGAAGTCTAAATTCCAGCTGAAGTCAGTGGGGAGTTTAAACAGGAGTTGGGAGATTCAATATTTTGCTGAGCATTGGCCGTCAATATCAGTGCACTGCTTAACTCATAAACTATATTTACAATTATTGCTCATGTTCATCCACTGACACATTTCAGGTGCTTATAGATGCTTCTAATAGTATGCCGTAAATCACCCTAAAGAGCTGGGATACAATTTTTAGAGTACAAATGGGAATACTTACTAGATGTGAGTGTTTGGAGGATAAGGACCTATTTTCCAGAACAGGTGCTTAAATGAAATGAAGTCATTATAGCTGAGCAACTTAATACAGAGAAAAAGCTCACATTATTCTGGTACCTGTTGGGCTCTAGCAAAAATGCTTAAATTAAAAATTTGAGAACTTATTAGGCAGGAGGATTAGATTTGGCATTTCACTTGGAGAACATTTTGCGGATGTGGGAAAAGAAAATAACTTCTTTTTGTGCGTATGTATGACTTTTTTTTTTCCACCTGGAAAAGTTGCATGGTTTTGACATCACTTCCACTTTTTTTTTTTCCTGCTTTTGTGTTTGCTTCTTTCCTATGCTGCAGACCTCTTCAGTGCTATGAAAATCAGGGTTTGCTCTTGAAACAGGCATGTGTTCAGGAAAGTACAAAATGTCTCTCTTAAAGGCAATATAGTGCACTCTTTGTGGTCAAGAGTGTGGGAAACTCCATTCAGTTCATTTTCATGACAGAAGCACTGAACCACATTAACACAGAAGGAAGATGTAGAAAACGTTTAATGGTACTGCAACGCTTTGTTTATTCTCAGCTAAGCCTACACGGCTTCCAAATGAGCCCACTATGCAACGTGACTACATAAGGTTAACTGCTGGGTACATTAAGCAAAATACTCTCTCTTAGATGCTTGTTTAAGTCATCATTTCTGATCATTTATCAGACTTAATGTGCTACAGCAGACTGCAGGTCACAATGTGTCATTTCCAAAAGAACTTTGACTTTTCCCGTTCCAGGGTCAGGAGCCGGTAATGTTTAGCTGAAATGACTGCATTGCACTTCATGGCTTCCAGTATATCCACTGAGGCTTTGGAGAGCCATTCTTGATAGACCAGGCTGCTGGCTCCAGGTATTTGGGCATTAAATTCTGAGGGAATTGCTTAAGTACAGGGACTCAACTGAGACTGAAGCTGGCTGCAAAGAAAAAAAGCCCACTTCATTTGTTGGGAAAAGATTGTGAGAGGTACAGGAAGGATAATTGTTTTTCCAAACTGATAGTGGGAGTTCTCTCTGGGGAGAAAAAACAAAACCAAGCACACACCCCCCACTGCCCTATGAAGGTTATTTACATGGAATTTAAGAACAAATTGAAAAAGCTTGGGGTACAATTTTGAACATGCCATGTGAGCATTTCCCCAGCTCAAGGTAAAACAGTAAGGCTATTTATCTGGTGAATTCTACAGCTGAGTGAATTATTTACAGCAAAAAAAAAGTTTCCTTGATGACTTTTGTTCTTATTTTTTAATTTGGAAAGTACATGCATTTTTGAGATCTCTGATTTTTTTAACAGGCTGGGGTCACACTGGTAGGGATTGGACAAGGATAAGATGGGAATCAACAAACATCTTCTGTTGTCTCTCATTTCCTTTTTATATGCTGGGCTAAAGCCTGTTTTCAGCTGCATTTGTGGCTCCATCGTAGAGTAAGAGGAGTGTCTGTATTAAAAACATAAATCACAGAACTAACATGATATGCTCCAAGTATCATGACACACTTTTTTCTTCTGTACCAATCCTGTATTCACATCCTATAGGGGTGCACAAATATTGTAGGTGAAGATGGAACTACTGCACCTATTATCTAACACTTCTCATTATAAGAACCCATGTTCAACTGCTAATAGTTTTACCACATTTCAACCATTCAGAAATGATGTTTTTACTTTCCAGGGATACCTTTTTGGTATCAATTGTTCTTTGGAAAAGTTTCAGAAAAGATATTCTGGTGTTTCTAAGAGATTTGGGGAGAATACATTGCTTTTTGAGGGCTAGAAAAAGTTCATCCGGTAACTAACTGACAAGCACTGCATAGAGGTGCCTTGGGGAAGAGGCCACAGATTTGCATTAGGGATGTGCCTTTCACTGAACCTGTGACAATTTGCCTAAATAGTGAAATGTTTGAAGTACCTACTTCTTCAAAGGGTGATTATGGAGTCCTCCAGAGCCTCTGTCAACTTCCAAGGAGACAGACAGCACCAGCCAGCCCATAGAGGGTGGTTGGGTGTGTTCCCATCTTGGACATGTTCCCATCTTGGAGTGAGGATGCAGAACCCTCTCAGCTAATGCAAGAAGATGTAGGGAAACTGTTGTGAAGTGGAGCTTGAGATTGGAAACTAATTAGGAGGAGGAGCTCTGAGAACACCATGTTACAGTGTGCTGGGAAGTTAGGTTCATCCTAGCTTCTCAACCATTGAGTCAGTGTCATGGAAGTCTTAAAGAAGTGCCCATGAAGAAAGGAAAATTCTTATGTTTGGGTTCTTATGCAAGCTGGTGTACATTAAAGAAGTCCACTCTACAAAAGTTCTGGAAGTGAAAAAATGTGACCCTAAGTGGGATGAGAGTCCAGTCTGAAAATTGTACACTAAACTTAGTTAAAGGCCATTTTATAATACTGTATATTCAGGGGAGCAGGGCAAGTTATTATTCTGGGTTCTTGGAGTTTTTTCATCTCCTAAAAATTCCTTTTTTTTCTATCTTAGTAATATTCTACTGCAACTTCTTGTAACAATTAAATAACAGCCGTCATGTAATTCTGCAGGTCTAAGAGAGTTTTTAGATTTATAAGGAATCTGATTTGTGAGTAATCTAAAACACCAGCCTTTTGAGAACTATGAAAGAAACCAACAAAAAAGCTCATTGATGTTTTTAGGATCATTTGCTTCCTTTTTAAAGTGTTGATTACCCTTAAATGGGCACATTTCAAACAAACATGAGGAGATCCTCTGTGAATATTTTCTAGACCAGTAGTGTTAGAAAAAGTTGCCTCTCTCTCCATGATGTTCATAAACATGAATTACAAATTGCAAAGGTAAAGCTTCAGAAAATAACTGCATTTTAAAAGCAACTTGCATCTAAACGCCTCATTAACAAAGCTGAGTTTCCTGTCTGTGAATTAAAAACTTGGTGAAGAAGGTAGTAAGTGAAAAAAAGAAAAAAATATCTAACTAATCCAGAAAGGGAAAAAAAATCAGACAAAATAAAAAATCCTAGATAACTCACACCCGTGCTCTTTCTTTTCTCCCCCTAAAAGTAATAGACAATAGAAGAGAGGGTTGGGTTTTTCTTTTAAAGCAAATATTTACTATCAGCACAGAAGCCATATTCTTTCTTCAAAGAGGATTCACTCATTGGTAAATTTATCGTCTGAGTGTTTGAACAGTTTGTGCACATCACAGAGCAAGAACTTGTGACATTGCTGAGTTGTAAGAGTCTAAATTCAATACCCAGAGAGCAAGAAGGAAGAGGTGAGATCAAGGGTGAGAAAAGACAGAAATGAAATGAGTCGGTAAGGCACGAACTCCTTCTATCTTAAAAAACCCTTGGCATTATTTTAAATACTGACTGCTTTTCATCAGGTAGAAAGGGGCGCCTGAGACATAGACTTACAAAAGCTTGAAAGAGTCCTTCAGGCTCAAAACCGTCTGAGATGTCTGCAAATGCTGATTCATATATCAAATTCACATACTTCTAGTTGTACCGGTGAACAGTCGTACCAGTGCCACACGATGTTATCCCAAGAGGCTAAGAAAGGGCCATGACACGCTTGTGTGTCCAGTATTGTTTGTTCATTCTCCATTTCCATACTGAGAAACACAAGAGGAGCTTTATTACAGCTGCATATACAGAGTAGAGTTCTGAGGTCTCGCTGAACCTGAGAGGAAACTGAGAGGAAAATAATTTTTTAGCTGGTAATTACACTGACTCTAAAATTCTGAGCATTTCATTTTCTGAGCATTTTCACATCTAAAATACCTGAGAATTTCAAGGTGTAGGGGGAAAGTGTGTTGCATTAATTCTGTTGCTTTATTAAAATACTATCCCATACTTGCCAGCTGCTGGGACATATTTTAAGAGTTAAAAATGCCATTTAAAAATTAAATGAAATAGAAAATCCATCATAAATCAGTTCCAATCCACATGTTTACATGAGGGAGTTTTTAAAAAATTTCTCTCTTCTCTCATTCAAAAAACTTGACATATTCATTTTTCCTCAAAATTTCAACAACAGCAAAAACCAAAAAAAAAAAAAACAAATAAAAAAGCCACATTTTTGCAGAAAGCAGGACTGTAGAAGGTTAACGTTATAGGTGAAAGTTTTGGAAAGTTATGAGCAAATGAAAACAGGGGCTTAGCATGGAAATGCATAGGCATACTTAATTACAGCTGTTGGTAGCTCTCCAGCTATATTGCAAACGACATATGTTTTTTCTACTTAGAGTCCTAATCCTGTTAGTAGATGTGTCAGCATGGAGCCCTGCAGCTGTGGCGTGTTCCCCCGGCGTCAGGGGGACGTCCCGTGAACACAAGAGTCTCCACAGTGTTTCTGCCTCCTCCACAGACGTCAGCTGTGGATGGCTGCAAACACTGGGAAGTTGTAAGAATAGAAATCTGTGAATGGTGCTAATGTCTAATGTGATTAGTGAAATTCCAGTGGTGTTAAAGCAGTCAAAACTGAACGTGGAAGCAGCTAATTAATTCCGCGGGTTTAGGAACACAGCACTGGTGAGGATTTGGGGTCATATATTACATATACAGTGCCTTAATAAAAGATGAAGATTGAATGATAAACCACCCAAGCTGTGCAGTAATCCCACAAGAAAGTATTATCTGGAGGATCTTACTGAAATTAGTTTTACTGAGAAAATTGGATTAAAGTCTGAACTATATGTTTACTGGCTATTGTTAAAGTCAGTATGAAATCACTGACAGTTAGAAACTTCCAGTTATGTTTATGGCCATGTTATTTCCAGAACACATGCAAGAGTCATACTTTGAAATCATTGCAACATCATTATTGTGGGTCCAGAAGCCCAGTAAATTTGGGGACTCTTGCAGGAAACATGTTGTAGAAGGGTCTGTTGGGCAACCACATCGGATACGACTGAATAAGGTAAACTTTTGGTCCTGATTTACAGGAAACCCCATCTGTCGTAAAGATTACTCAATCAACTTTTTAATATATTGAAACCAAATGTATGTTAGAAAGCACCTCTGATGCAAAGCTATGGTCCAAGTCCCGATGAGTCACTGGAGGAGGAGACTTGAGCCTGGCTGTGAGAAAGGGAAGAAAAGAAAGGTGGGAGGAGAGCAGCACACAAGGACACCATCCCCTGTGGGCCCTGTGCCCCGTGGCATGACAAAATGACCCAGAGGGTACACAGGAAAAATTGCTTCCTGTGCTTCTGAAAAGTTGTATGTACTCCAAAATGGAAAGATGGAAGGCTTTTTCCCATCGTCAGCACATGCTGTTGGCTACCAAAGCAGGCAAACGAGCACTTTCTCATTTTCTCCTTTGATAGTACTGAGAAGTAATCTACAAGTTTGAGATAACCAATAATTTCACCAAAATCAATAGCAGGTGAGTTCTTTCAAACTGTGCCTCATTTTTGAGTTTGTACAACATCAACACCTTTAATCTTGTTAGTAGTGACAGTGAAAACGTTCCTTTCACTCACTGCAGGCTCTTTATATGGCCAGTCTGGGTTGAACAAACATTAATTAGTTAATAGTTGGGTAACACTTTTAAAAACCTGAAGTCCTGTGTAAGTGCTAAAAATTATTATTGTTTTTGAAAGTCAAACAAGAATATATTGGGCTACACTGAAAAGAGTTGCTATAAAAAAAATGTTAGAAGTATAGTTTAAACAAAACAATGTGAAGTGTAAATTAAATAGGCTTAAAAAAAATCAAGCTCTTTCTTTCTGTACAAACTACCACAAAAGTGACTTAAATAACGTTTTCAAAAAATTTGTAGAGTATGAATTGCATCCCAGTACTCGCTCTGCATTTTAAGAGTGATCACTAATAGCCTGAGCAACAACATAGGAAGTGTGTATTTGAAAGATGACTACTGTATAATTGCCAGTAAGTTCTGTATCCAAGCATATGCTAATGATTTTTTTTTTTTTTTAAGAAAGAACCTTCTGAGAGCCCCATGAACTTTTATATAGCATAGTAATGAAACAGAAACACTTTTTCTGGTGCCAAGTTTCTATTAAATCAGTCTTTTGGAAAAAGAAAAAAATTCATCCCCCTACAGTAAGAAGGATTTTAATAGAAAGCTTTACAATGGTTCTGGCAGGGGATGTTCTGAAATAATGAAAATGTATAGAAAAAGCTCCAACCTTAAATGACAGTGGCAGTTGATTAGCAAAGCTGAAAAAAGATTTTAAAGCGATTTCTATCTCTGTTTAATAGTCTTCTAGGAAATCTGTTGTATTATAGCTGCTCGTTAAAAGGCCACAGCTTTCAGTGATTATTGTTCATTATTGCTATGGAAAGGGGACAGTCAGAGTGTTCCTCACATCTTTCCTGTAATCTGTAATATCAACAATTAGCCTGGATGTTTCAAATGACTTAATAAGGATTACATTTAGGGAAAAAAATTCTATTGAAACAAAGATAAAATAAAACGGATTGAAATCCAGAACTTGACATAAGATATTTACTGTCTGAGTATCTTCACAGCTGAAAGTTGTACAATACTGTTTTTCTTCCTCCCACACTAAGAATTTACTGTATCCTCTGACTTGTTTGGATTCAATTTCTCTAGTTTATCTCAGTTGTCTTCAAGGCTCTGGGTCCTACTCATGTCCCCAGACTCCTCTCTGTATTTTATCCATTGAGTGTTTCATGCTGATTGCAGAAACCTCCCAAGAGCATTTCAACACACACACTAAGAAACTCCCTTTGTGAAAGCTCCACATTGTGGTTTGCCTTGCCCTTCCTGTGATGCTCACTCAGCATTGCCTTCACAAGGCACAATCTGAGCAAGAGTAGAACAGATGCTGGTTGTTTTGAGTGGTTCTGGACTAAATTTTGCAACCCTACGTTCTTGGTAGGGCTGCAAAATGAGAAGATGACGGGAAACATGGCCACTATGACCAGAACCTCCTTTTCCTCCTTGCATCTCTCTCCTTCATGGCCACAGCACAGAGCTCTCAGACCATTCAGGCTTGGACATTTTAAGCTAACACAGTGATGCTGTTGGAGAGGACATCAAGAAAAGCCTTCAGATGGCAGCCAGCAGGCCCCCAGATTCCCAGGGCTTGTGATGTTCTTCTGAGGACCTGGTCTTTGTTGGCTTGTGACCTGTCTCTTCCAGCTGGTAAGGGCAATCATGTGCTTTTGCACATGATGGCAAGAAGTTGTTACTGTCACCTGGGGAAAGTAAGAAGAAGGTAAGAAGGGAAAAATATAAGAGGTGCAAAGCCATCACATCACATCTGACCTCTTTAGTTATTTTTGCAAGTTACTGGTCCAAAGATGAAAAGGAAGTGACTCATATAAGGTTTCTAAAAGCCTAAATAGAAGGCAGATTTTATCATATGATCTATAGCAGACTGTATTAAGAGTGGTCAAGCTGTACTTTGAGTGTTTGTCCCATTGCTGAGGATCACATCAGAGTCTCAAGATCCTATGCCAGCTACTCAGGGGAAGGATTCATCTGCACCACTGCAGCACTCGACACAGGTTCTCCTTGAAAAGGTGCTCAGAAAAGCTGCTTACAGTGTATGAAAATGTGCTCAGGAGATGTGCAGCCTTGCAAAGGTGCTACATCCAGAGATGCCAAGTACCCAAGGCCCTTTGTGACACCAGTGGAGCAGCAGGCTGTGTACCTCTCTAAAAGCAGGTCACTTCTTTTGGTCCTTTGGCTATGGATGGAGGCAATAGAGATGATCACCTGTGTTTGAAAACCATTAGGTTCTTAAAAACAAATATAGAATGTGTTTTGACAAGAGATTATTCCAGACCTGTATTTATGATTTCTTGATATGAAAAGATGTGTATGTGAAAAAGTATATATGCTTGTGGAAATCTGTGGGGGAAAACATACAATGGCTCCATGTGTTCATATTGAAATGCAACTAAAATTAGTGTTTTCTAGTGGTTAAGGTCAACCCTGAACTTCACACCTAAGAAATGCTTAGTTCACATTTTAAAATGGGGATTTTAATACTCTGTGGTACTATTCTTAAATTTTTACTAATGTATAGTTCTTTCTCTGCTGTTGAGCATTTTATCAGAGACTGTGCAACAGCTTAAGCACCTCTGCAGTGACCAAGGTTTCTGTTTTAATATGCCTTGTTTTAAGAACACAAAACACTCAGCTCCTCCTTTTTCTGTCCTTTTTGCAAGCTACCAGCTCCCAAAAATCTTAGAAAAGTTTTTATGCAGTGTGGTTTGGGAAAAACTAATGTGAAGGAGGTTGGAGGCCACCGGGAAACATTAATAGTTCTCTTCAGTTGTGTTTTCTTTCAACCGTTAGAGCCTAATGAGAGCACTGCTGTGAAATTTTGGATACAGTTTTGACAAGGCTGCTCTGATCCATCAATGAGGCCTCCTTGCTGAAATGAACACCTCCAGTAAGCTTTTAATGGCCTTTGTAAACAAACAGAATAATTCCCACTAACTGCAGAAATGAGTTCCATATTTATTTGTTTTACTTCACAGCTCCTATTAAGTTGATTTAATAAAATTCGGCACATAATGTTTTTTTAAAACAAGTCTTAAATAAACTGAAACTGGGTACTGAACTCTGCGTGGTGCTGCCAGTATTAATGGTTTCAAAAGAGGCCATAAGGGTCCAACAGTCCCTGCATGGTGACACTGAGGCTGACACTCCGTGAGAAAATAAAGATGGTTTTAAGGTGCCTGCTACCTGACTGAAATGCAGTAATCAGATAGTAGCCAGTGGGGGAGCTGATTAGCTGATGTCTCAAGACCCTTGGGTCAGCTAGGTATCCTGCATCCCCCCCAGTTCTGTTTGGACCTTCCTTGGTCGACCCCCAGGTTCCTGTCCCTTCTTGCTCCCTGTTTTAGCACCACTAGGTCACACTGATGGATGCACAGGCCGCTTATCAGCCCCAGCCTCGTGTTTGCTTACAGCAGAAGGTGTGACAAATTGGTTGTGTCTTAAATTAGGATATGAGCATAATTTCTGAGAGCAGTAGATATTCTCAAGGAGAGCTCATGACCCTCTTTTTTTCTTAAGAACTCTTCCAAGGGAGAGAAGAAATGTAAAGACCATAATCCAACAATTCACAGTGAAAGATGAAGACAATGGGAAAAATCATAATTTCAAGTACTCTGAGAAATCAGTCGGGATCCAGAAATAGAGCTGGAGCCAGTAATCCGAGGAAAAGCTCTTTGCTGGGTAGGCCTGTTGCTGCTCTGGGCTTTATACTTTTTATTTGTTTGCTTCTTTTTCCTTGTTGTGTTGCCAAGTAGGAACCCTTCTTTATGGGGACTTAACCAGAGTATCTGGCTGTAGGAGAAGTTATGGAACAAACTGACAAAACACTGAACCAGAAATCATCAAGGCCAGGTCATATTTAAATGAAGTCAGAGGTAAAATACCTGAATTTCAAGGGGTGCGGTGTAACCTCTTGCTTAAAATTTTACTGGTCCTTTTGAAAGGATTGAAATGAGGCCTATGTGATGCTGACTTCTAAGGGGGCTTTGTGAGATACTGAAGAAATACAGGCCTAGAAGCATCATGGGCATGCCAAGCAACCTGAGACAAAGTATAACAAAAGGCAGAGTTAGAGGACACCTTGCAATATGTGAGTTCCTGACGAAGAGTTAAGAACAATTTTTCACAATGAAGTCCTGCTTCAAAAACCAGTTAGATTCTTCAGAAGGTGTCAGCAAGCAAACGATGATTTGCCTGAAGAACATGTTATATTTTCAAAAGATTTTCAGCAAAATCCCTAATTTGGAACTTTAAGGGCAACTAATTGCTGTTGTGCAAAAGTAAGGTTGTTTAATGGCTGAATAACTGGTTACAAGGTAGGAAAAGAAAGGTAAGAGCAAATGTTCAATTCTTACAATAGAGGGAGATTATAGAAGCTTCTTCTCAGGAGTCTGTGCTAAGAGGTAGTTGTAAAACATATTAATAGGCAACTTGGAAACAAGATGGGAAGTGATAATGCAGGTGGAAATTGGCAAGTTATTCTTTGTAGCAAGGATTCTATGGGTTCGTCTTATGCCCTTGCCCAGAATGGGTATATGAGTTATACTATTTTGTTCCTCATCTTACCTCTTCGCGTTTGTCTAAGAGCAATTAATATATAGTACTACAGCATGATGAGCAGTGATGATGGACTGTTCATAAAACCACTCTCCAAATAGTGCCTCAGTTCTTATGAGTCAGTGAACGGCATGGACTGTGGGCAATGGGGCTGGCCATGGTTCCAGTTGAGCTTTTGACACTCATTGTTCAGTTATTTTGTCCCTCTCTTTCCCTTATAAATACCACACAAGATACAGAAAATAAGTAGCATCCGGGTTAAAAAAGCAGCAGCCTAACCTTGTCTTGGCCTCCTAGATGCCCATTCCCTCTGCAGAGAGGGACACCTGCTGAATGGTCTTGCTGGCTCATAGGAAAAGTGTTGGCTATAGAGCAAAGAAAGTCATCAGGACCAGCTTTCAGATTATTACAGCAACTGTCTTTACACCATGTACTGGCTGCTGGCCTCTGTCACCAACCATTGCCTAGATATCTGTGATATTTGTCATTTCCTTTTCTCTGCCTTTTCTTTGTCCCACACTGTAAAGCACAGTCTTCTGTAGCCAAAACTTGTTTCCCTGCGACCTTTCAAAGAGATGATGTTTAGCAAAGCATTCAGTCACATTCATACCTTAAAGACTTACTGAAAGCCTATTGGACTGTACTTGATGTGTATTGACTGGGGGACAGTGCTGCCCACATATTGAAGCCACTTAGAGGGCCAGTACCATGCCATGGTACTCTGTTAGTTCAGAGACTTTATGGTAATAAACATTCAGTGCCACATGAATGTGCCACAGTATGAGCCAAATTTTTTCCTCACGAAGAATTTAGAAGAACGAAGATTAGGCTTAGTGCTAAATGGGAAGGTGAGGACAAAGGTTTATGAAGAGCTTCCACACATGACCTATACACTATGAGAAGAGGCTTTCGAAGGTATGATCTTATTGATGCTGGTACATTTAGATTGCTATAGCAGGTAAGTCATCAAATACTCATGTCCCCAACTGGCACTATGATGCTGGAAAACTCCCCTATAATGGGCAGAAAAAACCTCTATGACCTATAACTCTGCAAGGTCTGAGTTGTGGCCAATGGGATAAGCCCATCTGGCACTCTGCCCTTTCCCTGGGGCAATGAACAACTGCTTGGACAGTGCGTTCAGCCCACAAGGCTGAATGCCTCCTCTTGCCCATAAGCAGTTGGTGCTGACCAGATGTGAAGCCAGCACTTCTTTCTGCCTGAGGTGCAGGGAGAAGAGTGGGATGCACATCTCCTAAAAGGGGCAGCTCCAGCCATCGTGCCCTATGACCTATCCAACTGGTCACATGGCATTGTCTGGCATTGTGGCTGTGTGACTAGGCCAGTGACAGTGAAACTGTGGGAATATGCTGTGTTTTTCTCAGGGAGCTCTGCAAATTGTAGCAAAAGTGGCTTCGTGGTGCTGGCAAGGCTCTCTAGATTGGAATACCTGTGTTACCAGTACACAGGGAGACAGATGAGCTCCTCTTGGTGAGAGCAGAGGCAGAGGGTAACATGTTTTTTCTCACCTCTTCCACTGGGTTTTTCAGTTATATTTAAGCAAGCTTCTTCACTGCTCCCACTGTAAAATAAGAGTAATAATGCCAGGCTACCTCACAGAGAAAAAAAATCTGATATTTGTTAACTGCTGAAAACCCTCTTACAAAAAATGCTGTGGAAAGGCAAGACAGGAATAACAGCTGACTGTGGTCCAACACCTACAGATGTCCCTTAATTTGTGCAGGATGGGGACCTGAAAGAATGGTGGGAGCTGCCCATGAGGATCACTGCCTCATCGCAGGGCCAGTGCCAGCTCCAGGGAGAAAGACCATAGTGTCAAAGAGGGTGCCGCGGCCACCTAGGAGATCAGGACACCCAGGAAGCTTTCCTGATTGAATTTTAAGAGGCAATTCTCATCCTGCTTACTTTAGGTTTATGTAGGGTTTATTTATATACTCCTGTCCTTCCACAGACTGCCCTGCGATTCTGATTTTCTGACCCATGCCAGAAAACCCCTCCTCCTCCTCCTCAGAAAGGCATTGAAGCCCTTCCTCAAAGCTGAGCTGGGTTCAAAGTGCTTTCCTGAACAGGGACAGTCTTCTAGCCAAAGCAGATTCATGTATTGGGGCCAGGATGCCGCGTTTCTCAAGGGTGACGGTCACAAAGAGGCGTTTCAGGGCTTGAAGGGAAGATTTACGATCAGAGTTCTGAAAAGGGAGCACAGGCAGTTCACTGCAGGCTCCACAAAAAAAGGCAGCCCCACTTGTGTTTAAACTGGACTGCTCAAAATGAAGGCATTGTGCACGCCGCCAGTAAACAAAGAAGGAGATATCTGGAAGTGATAAAGCTCGGATTGATAAAAACTTCCCTTCTTCTAGATGGAGGCCACACATACTCTAAATAAAATGTGCCACTTAGGAGATGATTTGTGTTGATAAACCTCGAGCGCATTGTTTTTCCAAATGTTCTCTCCCAGTTGGGAATTTCACACTTGGGCAGGCTCCAGCCGTGGCCTCATGAAGTGCCATCCTCCTTCCCTGACCTGACCTGCTGTTGTTTATACTGCTGTTTACACATTTCCAAACAACCGATGCAAACGGTCTCTAATTACTTTCGCTCATGGCGGCGGTGGCGGCGGTGTGGAGGTTCAGGCAGGCTCTGAAGCATTGCCAATGTTGTGCAGTTTGTTGACACAGAGCTTTCCCCGCTGCAGCAGCAGGTCAGAGGGAGGGTTAAGTGATGGCTAAAGGTAGCTGGGGACACAGCCCCTCAGGGCTGGGATCACCCTGTGAACAGCCAAGGGAATAAATGGGTAAGAATCAGCTTTCTAGAGACTTGCTCCAGCCGTGAGACACACCTTGGAGGCATCGTTGATCTGTCATAGTGCTTGGGTTTGGAGCCATGCATGTGCATCTCCATGGAGTCAGAGATGTTTGGAGAAACTTACCTTGGATGCAATGCCACATCTCCCTCCCCTTTGAGACCAGAGCTCAGAAGAGTTAAACAGCACTACACTTCAGATTGTGTTATTATTCTATATATACCCTTCCTAAACACATGATTGGGAAGAACCTATGTGGTCTTTGTGTCCCAAACAGACAACTCATACAGTTGTTCTGAAGATGAGGCACAAAGCCTCTAGATTGAGTATTATTTCTGGTTAATTGAAAAATAAATTTTGTTTGGGACCAAATGGTTTAATTAGTACGTTGGAAAGCTAGGTAAACTTGATAGAAATTATGAGTGTGTTGCCCTCTCTGATTTACTCTGTTTGAAAACATTGAGGGCCTCCAGCCTGCCTGGACTTAAAAATACTGGCATTTGTTTCCATTAAAGCCGTATTTTTAAAGCTTGGACAGGGTGTGGGAGTGCTGAGTTCCCTTGATTAGCCACAGATATCCCACAAGAAAAGTTCCTGAAACTTTTTTTTCACAGTCTTCACTGAAAAAACCCCCACCTCATTGCTTCCTTCCTGATCAATCCCCTGATGTCCTCAATAACAATACTGCAACACAGAATTGTGGATCTGAAAGTTTGTGAAGGGTTGTGTACCTCTAAGGGTGGCCAAGGAACCAAGGGCATGTAGCTAACTCTCAGACCACTGAGCCCCATAAGTTATTCCTCATGAAAGCCAATATATCACACATTGGTTGATGAAACTGGTTGCACCAGACACTGGATTTGTATTTATTTACTAACATGTCTGAGACTGCAAAAATAAACAAAGGATTGTTCATGAAGGTGTTTCCAGAATATGAAACTATATAATTTGACAACAAATAAAAACTACAGCCAGAAAATTGGCCACTCCAGCAAAGCTGAAGCATTTTCATGCTATTTTCATAATCTTTGCGAGAAACACCATACATGGCCTGCTCTCTGTGCCAGACACTGCTGTACGGAGAAATAACAAGTCTATTAGTCTGGGATAGCCAGCAGTATAGCCCTTTCCTGGGGAGGAGGTCAGGACATCAACCCAGACTACTGAATATCCCAGACCCTGAGCCAAGCTGTCTATCCCTGGACACGTTCATCTTAGCATTAGATAATGCATGCAATGTGTTTTAAAGAGAGTACAGTATGTAAGCTGTTTATTAAACAAATTGTGTGCAGAGCAAGGCCAATGTGTTCACTGCTACTGAAGTACAGACATGCACAGATGCTGCAAATATGGCAGCACCCCTGCAGTTGCATCAATGCAAATGGAGAAGAGTTTAACTCTGGTTGATTGGTGATGACAGCTCAGGTGCTGTATCAGTGATGGCAAGGACACTTGGAGAAAGGAGAATGGGCTTGGTCTTCAGACTCCACACAGGACAAGCATGGCAGACAGCTAGAAAAGTGGAATTCTGTGGTCTGGATTTGTTATTCCACTTCTGAGCTGAGATCCTCTCTGAAGAGGAGCTGGGACACAGGCATGAGCATCCCACACCGATGTATCTGGTTCCCTTTTGAGGGGCGCTCCCAGCCTGCCATGGCCAAGGTTCCGGCTGTGCCAAGAGGATGCCTCTGCCCTCCCAGGAGGGCCTGCTGGAGCACCTCCACCTGCTAAACAGCTGTCGTTGGCGAGCTTGAATCCATCATACAGTCATTTCCTCTGGCTGGTTTGGATCCATCTCCCCTCCCGAGTGTGCAGGCTTCCCGCAGCAGCCGGCTGGCCTCTCCCGCCGCGGGAAGGCGTTATCAGCCCCAGGAGGAGTGGGCTTGCTGGGATGTGGGGCTCATCCCACTGATTTGAGGAGGCAGATCTATCTTAACACTTATCTCCCTGTTAAAGCCTCCTCCCTCTCTGACAGTAATTCCTAGGCCTGTACTTCATACTCATCACCAGCACCAGGAGTGAACCTTTCCACAGACAGATAAGTGGCACCAAATTAAAGAACATTAAATGGATGTCTTTCCATATATAAAGAGCCAGTAGCAATTTGTACATCCCGGGCATGCCAGAGATGGTAAAATCTAATCACTTTCCATGCTTTAAATGCTGTGTAAACATGAGGTAATTGTTCTTATATGTGAAAAATGATGTGTCTCATGTCAAGAATGTATCAAGACTGAATTTTTAGCTTTGTGAAATATTATCGAGCCCAGCCCCTGCTCAGCAAATCTTTCCAGACTCAAATAAGTCACTAAAGCAAATAAGTATGGTCTTATTTATGAGACTGAGAGTTTATCTTGATTAGATATAAAGGATGTAAATAATAGCTCTCTTGTAGACAACTTCTAACATAAAAGAAATAAACTATATATCTATCTGTTTTCAGTATATCTAAAATACACTCATCAGTCACTGCAAAACACTTAATGCTCTTGATAAATGAAATGCATGCAGTTAATCTCATCAATTTGGCCCCTAAAAGCTAAAAATCTGTCTTTTCTGCCTTTTTAAGAAAGGAAATAACAGCAGAATTCACCATTAGTTGCAAAGTATAATCTGTTAACATCAAAGCTAATGGTTTACTGAATGGTTTTTCAAACCACTATTTCAAGGTTTTACATGTCTGCAAGCATTTCTTCAGCAATTATTAAGATAAAGTAATAGGGGAACAGAGTTTTGGTATTTCATCAGTGCTAAGGGAATAACTCATAACACCAGACCCAGCCCCCAGGCATGATGTGGGCACGGCCGGTGGGTTTCCTACCTTAACACTCAACCCTCAGGGACCAGATGTGCAGCAAAAGGCCTCAAATGAAACAATAGTAAGGACAAGGGAGATGAGCTTTAGAGTTCTGTCACTGGGGTACATTTATCTCTGACTTGTTTCATCATGCATCTTCCTTGAGGAAAATTTCCAGCCATGGATATTGAGATAGCATCTACTCTGTGTCACATGGACAAAAATTTGCCCTAAGGATAAACTGTCTTATAATCAGAAAGAGGTGAAAAGAAACCAATACATTCACACTCTCCAGCTTATCATCGGCCGTGTGGTCTTTACACCCTTTCACCAGTGAGGTGAAGGCTCATGTGCAGCCCAGGTGAATGCAACAAGGCTCTCTTTCCTCTGAACTGTAACCTTGTTTGTTCCTTCAAAGCATTTTTGTCTTCCCATGGCATCAGTGGGGGGTTCTCTGACAGTTTTACTGGCAGGTATCATCATCTGTGAAAGATTTCATTGTCCTCAGCAAAAGGGACAGATCTAAAAGAAACCCCATTGTTGGAAGTATTCTTGGAAAGGCTACCAGCTTCCACCTGCAGTGCAACAGAGCCTTACCTTCAGTACCAGACTACCTGCAGCTTTGGGTATGTAATAATCCATTACCCACTATATCACATATCTACACTGCACAAAGCTTTGAATTTGTCAGTCGCCTCAGCAAGGCTTTCTTCAGCAAGCCCATAACTGGCTGACAAAAATCTTTCAGGCAGCCATCCGTTGTTTACATCACGGATACAAGGACAACCCCAAATAAATAATTGCAGTGCAAAACCCCAAATAAATAGTTTCGGCAGTTCATTAACATCAGTGTGAAACATCACAAAACATGTCTGTTGAGAGCTGCCAGTTACTAGAACCTGATAAGCTTTCAAAGACTTAAAAAAAAATTTCTGCCATCAGACTTCCCATGCAGAGGAAGAATTTAGCCTCTTCATAGTTTTCTCTTTTTGAAATAAGGTTCATGAATTTATCTAGACTCTCTCATAGATCTCTTTTTCCAGATTCACTCTCTTCTTCTCATTGAGCACTATGAATTTTGTCAAAATCCTCCTATAAAACTGAAAATGTTGATCTGAGGTCATATGCATAGGTTTACTAACAGTCCACTCTGAAAACCTAGTTTCAGGAGAGCACAGAATTGCCTCTCTCTTGTATAAACATGGAAGATGTGAAAAAAATTCAGAAATTCAGCCTTGCAGCAGAGCCAGGTGTTAGTCAGTGAATGTAAAAAATTAATTTCCTCTGGTGGCATTTCCAAGCTCTCATGTGGCCAGAAGGAATTTTCTTCCTCTCATTCCCTCCTCTTCCCTCCTTTTCTGCCTCTTTGCTGAAAGGCTTCAGCCCTCCAGATTCCTGGATCTTCTGCAAACTGAGGGAAAATGTGTTGGGTCTTAAAACAAGATCTCAGAGGCACAGGCGCCTGCAGGCACCTCACAGAGATTTCTCAGCCTCTCTGTGGGGCTGTTCAAGAGCTTCAGCCACTCACAAAACTGTCCTTCGTCCAAAACTGTCCTGTAATGTGTCCTGCTGACCTATCCTACAAGGGGAGCAAGGAGGAACATGTTACTGGAATTTCTGAGGAGTTAGCACTGGTCCTTCTGGTTGTTTCCCCTTTATGAATACAGAATATCCTCAGATACAGGTTTTGATTGACGTTTTGAGCTTTAGTAGTCTCAAATCCAGTATTTGTTTACTTTTTATCCTAATAGTAGATATAGAACCAACTGTTTAATGCTGTCTGAGTTGTACTTGGCATAAAAGAAACATGCTACATTTGGCCTGACCCATTTTTAAGAAGTGTGGAGAGCGAGTAGAGGAGCCACAGGAATTACATTTGTGTGTAGTGTTTAAGATATATAAATGGGGTGGAGCTTAAATCCCTGAGCTTTTGGAGATTATGCTCAGGAAACCATATTTTATGTGGTCATAAATAAAGCAAGAAAAACATCAACTTAACTGTGACATATACCTTTATGTGGGTATATTATGGAATTTTAATTATAATGAATGTAGTAATAAACCAATCCACCCTTAACAGCAAAGCAAAGCAAAGCAACCCCCGCTCCTCTTCTGCTGCTTTAATGGCATTCTGAATCCCACAAATAAAACTGGCAAGAATACACATCCTGTTCTTATGCTGTTAAAAGCCCTAGTTGTGGATTATTGCAGTTTCTTATTGTTTCAGGACTCTTTCCAAGTCACACTTTATCACACCAAATACCAGGTAGTTCAGGACTTTTAGGATACCAAAGAACATTGCAGCCAATGAACAGCATAGGTGAAGAGGAGGCATCAACCAGCACTCCGTAGCGACGCCAGGTCTGTGCTGGCTCTTCCCTGCATTTCCTACATTTCAGGATCAGGCACACAGACTACTTCTATCATGAAACCTCGCTTCGTAGCTGTGCACACACAGGAGAAGTCACAGCTGTACACGTGTGCTCTATGCCCAAATGCAGAATAAATACTCCGTGCCAGCAGCCACACAGAAAATTATGATGTTTGCTGTCCAGTAGAGGTGGTAGGACACATTAATGAAGCCTACTGAGACCTTCCTTTCAAAAAGTGGAAAAAATAACCAAGCAGGTATCAGCAGGATCAAAATACACTGCAATTAGAATAGAAACACCACTAGGATTGCCTGTCTGGCAGGTGCTGATGTGGGATCACTTCTGGCAGACACAACAGTGGTGACTCCAGAAACCTAAAAGCTTAGAGCTCTTATGGAAGTGTCTTACTAAAATCCATTTTCTTCAAACTCATGACCTCTGGGAATGTCTAAAATGTCAGTACTTATTGAGACTCAGGTTTTTTTGGGAGGAACAATAAGAATACAGGACTTACCACCAACAAAAGAATGGTGCCTTCCAACTTTGGCTCTTTTCCCAGCAGTGGGTTTTAGTAGATTCAGCAGTGGGTTTCTGTAGATTCAGTTCAGTGATCATTTATATTTAAAACAAAACTTTTATTCCATTTCTTAAATATTCTAGAAGTGTAAATCTTCTTAATTCCATACTATTGAGTGGTAATTTATTTTCCTGGATACAGGCTTTCTAACATTTGAAAGATTAATTGAGTTCAAAGGAGAATCATAAACTATGGAAAGGGAGGCTCGAAGATACTGATATCACTTCTGACAGATCTTGATCTAATATGTTCCTAAAGGCTACCAGGCATGGAGAATACAACCTCCCCAGGCGACCTCTTCAGGGCTTCTTGGCATTACTCTTGGAAAGGTTTTCTCAATGCCTGATCTGATTCTTTCTTCCTTCAACACAAGCCCACTGCCTCTTGCTTTGTAAAGCTTGGGCATGGAGAACAGATTGTGCTCTTCCTCTTTGTAACAGCTCTTTCTATACCTGACATATAATTTGGTGTGATTTTATGGGACTGTATGTTCACCAGAGACTTATAGTTAAAATGATGCTCATTTGAAGTCACTGTGTAAAAAACAAACTAAGAACAAATGCACATTTGTTTTCAAACAAAGATAGTGAAGATAAAACTGAGAATCTGCCATATGTTTTCACCAGCTGGAATTCATTCAACATTTTGTTAGTTCTGCACTTAAATGTGTTGTGAAGCTTGCTTTTGAGGTCCCTCTCACGGGCTATGTCACTGGCAAGAGTTCCTCAATCAATGGATGGCATAATGCAAAAAGGTCTCCAGCAGTTGTCTTAGAGGGGAAGATCACTAATGAGTTTCCCATTCCCTGTGCTGAAACCTCCAACACAGTGTTTTTCTTCATTCCTTGAAAGTATTCTCCTGTGATGGACTGAGAGAGTCCCAGTGAGAAAACTGGATCCTTGCAGCAGGTTTTGGAAGAGCTTCTTTCTGAGTGTCGGGCTTCTTCCAGAATTGTGGAAAATCCGAAGTTGGTAGTGGACTAATTAAGACTAGTCAAACAGGATGTGGAGAATAGCATGAAAGGGCTTGAGAGGCTCTGGTCTAAGGCTGTGTCTGCACTGTGTTACTTTGTGCAGTACAGATTTATTCCTGTAATTCTTTTCATCACTGGCTAAAAAACAGGACAAAGAATGAAACAGCCAAAATAGAGCCAGAAATGTTCTTTGAGCAAATTGAGAAAAAACTGTCTTTGTATACATGCAATTAATATCAAACCCAAACTGTTTACATAAAATTGATGAAACTGGGGTTTCATGAAAGAGTGAATTCCTGCTGTGAATCAATCTAAATTCAGTTTAGGGGATTTTGGCTCAGGACTGCAAAGGTTAAATTATAGGATACAACACAGTACGTCTGCAAGGTTACTGCTGCTCAGAAATAACAGCATAACACGTACAGACACTGTACATGTGAGACAAAGAAAATCCCTGCCTTGCCTGGGCCAGATTTAAATATTCAGCAATGTTGCAGTAAAGTAACTCAATATTTTGTATAAGATGGTGGTGCTTTGATTTTGCTGATTGAGAAGTTTGTGCAGAGGGACAGCTTTTGTTGCCTGTGCACTTCTCTGAATTAGAAGATGTGTCATATAACACTTATCTTAGATAGTGTGGGGGCAGTCAGTGAATGGTAACTGTGTTCTCCTGAAACAACAAGGATGTCATGTAGCACTTCTGGAGAGATAAGTGAACGTTTGGACTGGGAAGGGTATGCAAGGGATACCAAAGTTCAGCAGCTAATTAGAGTGTTATCACTTGAAAAGTAACATAGCTGAATGAATGAAGTCATGGCAACTAGGGAAAAAGCTTGTCATTTGTTAAATCATATTGTGGTGTACATGAACCATACAATGGTGACATTCTCAGGAATGCAATGTAGCAGAATTGGGACAAGCAGAGGTGTATTGTAACTCCTGAATTTTGGTCATCTGTAAATGTGCATGACCTTATTAACTGGTCACATGCACATCATCATGCCATCAGTAGGAAATCAAAGCTCCAACTAAAGTTCCAGTAGATTAAGCTTGTAATTTGAGAACATGGAGTCATCCTTGCACACTATTTGCCCAACAATTATTTGAACTCTTAGTAATAAGTTTACTGAGTGAAATTATCATTTCTTCTTTGGAAAGAAACAAAAGGTGGATATACAGTTTGACACACAATTTTCCTTTCAAAGATAGGTCACATCTTAGCCCATCCCAGGCTGGGCCTTAATCTGGTAGCCTGCAAGATATGCAGGTGAGCTAAGTGGGCAAAAGATTTATTTTTCAGTCTGTTTGAGTTAGCTTGACACAAATGAAAGGTTCCATACAGAGGAAGGCAAGCTCATCTGAAGCCATGCTGGCTGTGTGTGGGAGGGAGGCCCACTGCAGCAGGATCTGCCAGCTCTCTGTGAAAGGCTAGGAGAGCAGAGACACTTAATTTCTCAAAAAAAAATTGTAGGATTAGCCAGTAAATCACATAACCTTGAACTGTCCAGAAATGTAACATGAACGTGGTGAAAGAGTAATCACCGCAGCCCATTGACGTAAACAGGACGACGTACAGGGACATACCAGCGCTCTGAAACACGGGACGCAGAAACACGACTCCACGCAAGGGGAAAATGAATGCCTGGAGTCTTATCTGGAGCGATAAGAAGCATTTACTTCTGAAGAAACTATTAAAGGGCCAATTCTCTAGCATGCACTTAGTTAGGGAGTACTAATTTGGCAATTATTTGTGGTGAAGAA
The DNA here is from genome assembly GCA_013397915.1 of Daphoenositta chrysoptera. Lineage (NCBI taxonomy): Eukaryota > Metazoa > Chordata > Aves > Passeriformes > Daphoenositta > Daphoenositta chrysoptera. Next base: position 188,721 of record VZRO01007151.1, read on the forward strand.
TGTGACCACTAATGGGCCAGTCATGGTGCCCCTGGAGAAATCTAATAATGGCTGGAAGGGAGACGCAAAGGAAGACATGGAGAGATGCAGAGGGTCATGTGAGCTTACAGGACAGCTTTGCAAATCTCACCGGAAGTGTATGAAACACTCAAGCAGTCCCCCTGCTGCTGTTATGAAAGAGGCATTTTTCAAATATGTTTGAGGAACCTAAGACAGGCTTCCCTCAGCCCTAAGTATTTTTCTTACCCTCCATGTGTATGCCCACTTATTCTTTAGGGAAGCTTTCTGTTCAAGTGTAGCAGCTTTCTGGGGGATGTTTGCCCAATGCAATGGCCATTCCCTTTCCTGCTCTTTCATTATTCCAGTCTCCAGGCAGAAGAATGTTACGATCCATCCACAGGCAGTTGTGAAGCAGATACTACATCAATTCACCAAAAGCACAAACAAGAGGTGTAGTTCCAAGCTAACAGGCAAAAATGCCCTCACCTGCTGACCATGTCCATGAATACTGAAGTTAAAGGAAGATGTGTGCCGCTATCGATGCCGCCTGCCTCACATGATGACAAATTTCAAATAAGTTTGTGCAAAGCACAGGTCAGATAGGATACTGGACAGCCGGGATTCTTCTAATAAATTGTTCATGACAAAAGGCTAGGCCACCTTTAAGTCATGCCGTGGTGTAATGGATATTTGCTGGGAGCTGCAGAGAAATGAAGGTAAAGACAAATGGTGAAAATATAAATTAAAGAAATGGAAAGAAAACAAGGGAGTGTAATTTATATACACTTTTCTAGACTTTATTTAGTTATCTATTCCTACTTACTTTTACAAAGAAATAGGAAGTGACTGACATAAGATGTGCAGAATTCTTCAGGCAGCCTTTTAACATAATATGTGACTGTTGGATCTGAATTGTAGTCCAAAAAATACTTAGATAATAAAAACATGGAATGCAAACTAAGGCAATAAACACATAAAGATACAGTGTGTGGCTTAAATCTTTCCACATTATTAAAAATCCAACTCATCCAACAGTACATTTTCAAACTCTTTCGCTCTGTGATTTATTACAGAGGCTATCGTAATCAATTACTTTTAATTAATAGAAGATGGAAACATTAATTGGTCCTATATAAAGTCTGATTGTATTAAATGATTCTACCAGTGATCAAAAATGTATTTTGAAAGGGAGTTTAGGCTAATATATCAGCAAATGAGGCGCTATAAACATGATTAATATGCACATTAGACTTTCCTTATCACTTTTTGTTGGCAGTTTTTATCCGGTCACAGCTGAAATTCCATTGAGTTCTTTCTCCTTTTGTATAAAATACAGATTATGTGGAGACAGCCGTCTGAGTAACTGGAGTTTCATCTTGTATGGCCATTAATTATTATTGCTCCTTTAGTATTTCTTATCTATCACAGAGATGTAGGACTGTATTTTTATAGACATTTGCTGTTTGGAAAAAACCAGGCTTTTGTGTGATGGCGCCTCAGCATTCTTTTATTGCAGAAAGGATTGACAACACATTTTGAACATCTATGAAAGGGTGGAATAAGGTGTTTATAGCTGTCATCATTGTGGAGGTGTGTATACTTGGTAATACACCAGGGAAGTTGCTGGATGGTATAGTCAGCCTTTGTTGCAGTATTTTGTCTTGGTCTTTTTAAAAATATATTCACAATTATGTTGTATTTACTTCAAGGGAATCATATGCACTATGAAATTTTTCACTGAATTATCCCTGCAGCTGGGAGAGCTTAAGCTGGGGCAACATAGCTTTCCTGGCAGTTTGTTAATGTTCAAGTGTTGTTTCTCACTATACTCAGAATTGTTTTCTTATCTCGATTACTTCTCACTACTCACAAGGGAAAAACTGGCATTTACTTGTGGTTCAAAAACAGAAGTGATGTGCCAGATACCTGTTGCTACCACAGCCATTTCAAACAGCCAGTACCATTGCTGCTGGGGGAGAATCAGATGCAGAACAGAGGGGATTTTAGACACTGAATTTTTGCTCTCAGTGAGGATCCCTCCCACACCCCTTTGCTCCAACAGACTCAAACCTTCTTGCTTCCCACCCAAAATTGCCTATCGCCAGTCTAATGCCCTACTTGTCCTTGAACCAACTTTTAACTAATCAGGTGATATCCTTCTTAGTCTCTTTTACCAAAGGGTGTTCAGTGCAGGCTTCTTTAACCCAGCTTGGGCTGCAAGCTGCTGCACATGCAACATGCAGAGGTAGACCCAGACTCCTGCACACACTGTTTCTGTCTGAACTCACAGCTGACATATGTTAGTAGCTGTTTGAACTTACACACTTCAGATTTTTGGCACAAATATATCATATTCATCTGGTGTCCTTCCAATAGCCAGCCATCTCTCTTCCTCAATTGTTCCCTGCTGAGGAATACCCTGCTTGTAGTAGAAATTATTGTTAGTCTGAACATAATTTCTTTACTCCTTAATTTCTTTCTGCTCTGAAGGCCACCCTGTTTGCCTTATGAGATATCTTGATTCCTCTCTGTGTTGGTGGTTACACCTGCCTCTGTGTGCTCCATTCATCTCACTGGCATACACTGCATTTTTGTGCCCAGCTTCACTGTTGAACACAATTGAGCAAGAACAGCTCCAAAACTGAGAGAAGCTTATCAGAAGCTTCCTCTGGCTTGCTATATCTTCCTCCCCAGCCCCTCACACATCCCACAGTTTTTACTGAGCTCATTCTTAGGGTTAACTGGGTATTTCTGGTGCTCCTGTGAAAAATAAAAAATGCAGTGAAGTCTGGACAGTTATGGAGGGATTGCTCCAGTTTTAAATCAGCATAGATGATTTCCTTAAGCTCCATGTGTATTTCCACTGAATAGACAATCATTTTGATTATGTTAATTCATCTTTGTTAATATTTGTTCCTTTTTAAAGAAAAGAACAGCCTATTTTGTAGAATCTGGCAAAGAGAATACGTTTTCCCAGTCTTTGCTTCAGTTAATATTTAGAGTAAATATCAGTTCTTTTCTTAATTTAATTTTTTGAAGCAATATCTGTGACACAATTTGCAGCTGCTCTGGGGAACCCTTCGGGTGAGAATGGAGAGAGCATGAGAGCCTGGAGGATGATGGCATCGTACCCAGGGGATGGTCTGGTGGCACCAATGGAGCTGAGGGAGCACGACAGAGCAAGTGAGGGCCTCCAGGACCCAGTGCTGGACGCTGAGCAGAGAAGAGGGCTGTGCACCCAGAGAGAGACCAGGCAGTCTCTGCAGGATCATGTCTCCAGCAGCCAGGCTCTGTCCCAGCCCCAGCACGTGCACCTCCACCCTGGTGCTCAGCAGTCCGCTTAAATCCACCTCTTACTGCGTGGGTGCTGACAGTTACTTATTCATAAAACTATTTTGGAATAGTTATTCTACCACAAATTTATCCTATGTCTTTTTCAGGAAAAAAGCCTTCATAGACAAGCTGTAATGAGATATAGTTGGCTTGCTGCATGTCTAGGGACCTGATTTGCAGCAATGTAAAACAGACGCCCCAAATTAGTGGATACATTTTCTTTTGGTCTTTGTGTGCCTCCATTTCATAGCTGTGGAATGGGTTTGAGTTTTATTTATTTATTTATTTTTTCTTTCTGTCCTTTGGGGTCAGGGTGAAAATCAGATTATATTTGTAATGGGTTCACATTTCCAGAAAAATGTTTGAATTTGAACACTAAGGAGGAAAAATGGCCTAAGATTTCACACAGAAAAGAAATTTTAAAACCCCATAATGTTGATTAATGAAGTGAGCAGTTTACAGTCATGTGGGCGTTTAGAAGGAATAAATATCTCCTGATCTTGATGTCTTTTTAACATCATCTGTTGGATGTCATTCAATGCACATTGCAACACTGCTGGAGGAGACATGCAGTGAACTGCCAAGGGAATTTCAGTCAGAAGTTTAGGCCAAACATTTAATATTTTCATTATTGCCTCAAAAGTTACAGGTGATAATAATTGAAAGATGTAATATTTGCCAACATCTTTTTTATGACTTTGATTGAGGACAGTGCCAAGGGACACTACACATATAAGTAAAGTCCAAACAAATTTGGATCAAAATAAATAACTTTTGAAAATCTCTGAGCAATCCAAACTCAGCTTTAAACATATTTATTACAACATCCATTACAACAGAGTTACCCCTGATTGCTGGATTGCTAATATTAATTTCTAGATTACTTTTCCCTGAAGTAAACTGCAGGAAGAATTCAGCCACAGGCTCAGAAACTCACAGACAGGCTATATGTCCACACTAGTAAATTCAATGACATTAGAGCATGAGCCCAAGCTCTAGCAAACGGTCGCTATTACATGTCTAGCATGTCTCAATCCTCAGATAGGTTTGGGGGCTTTTTGTCACAGAAATTTGGCTGAGGAGAAGCAAAGGGCAGGAAAAAAAACCCTAGCTCTAGAGAAAGATTGCTGAAGAATTACACTAATACTAAATAATGAAGAAGAATGTAAACAGATTATAGATACAGGGAGCCTGAGACCAGCTAATGGCTGAAAAAATAGATGACAGAGATAAAAATGATAAGACTTGTCAGAAAGAACAAAGCCTCTGTGTGCATCATGCAGATTAAGGAATTAGAGTCAAAAGGTTAAGTGTGAGCAACAATGAATATGAAAAATGAGTAAAAAAAGAAGAAAAAGGCAAGTTTGTTTCATAAATCAGTTCTAGACTTCAATTGCTGTAGGAAAAAAGAAAGGGTATTGAAATCTGTTATGCCAGCAGGCCGGACATTGGGAAAAGTATTGGCATTTTCAGCAGTAGATGAAAAGTGTCCTGTTCTAGCTGCTGCAAATATTGGCCTCAGGCTACCTATCATCATGTGCTTTGTTTCATGGCAGGAGCCAAACTGATCTTCAGGCTTAAAGTCCATGAGCCTGGAGCATTTTTTAACTGACCTCATGCACATCCAACTCTGTGCACATCCAAAGTCTAAAGACCTTGGTTACTTTTCAGAACAGGAATGTAGAAAAGAGGTTCTATCAAGCATATAGAAGGTGCTGTCCATGAAATATATGTTCACAACAGATAATCATTCCAGGTGTAGCATCTGTTCTCTTTACTGCAGGAAATTCTTCTGAGAGAAGCTCAAAGTGGGTAGCAGATATCTGAAAGCACTTCTTTAGCACTTCAATAAACTTCTAGTTTATTGAATAAATATGGAATGTTTCTAAATCTCCCATTTTTAGAATAAACAAAAATATGTTCTGGATAATTACCAGCAACAATAGCTAAATTTACAGTGCTTTCCTCCTCCAAGTTTAGATATATTGTTGAAATCTCCTCCTGCTAGTGAAGACAAGTCCAATTGGTTTACATTACAGTATACATTATGGAGCAGGAGCTCTGCATCTGCAATATCTCCACTTCAGGAACAAGAGTAGGGCACAGCCTGCACAGCCAGTGCATTGGTCCTGTCCATTCAAATGAAACTGTTTTCATGCCATTTGAAAGGAGTAGCTATTCACATCCTCTTCATCATGTCAGTAGGGCATGGCAAAAAAAAAAAAAAAAGCCTGTTTATTCTAAAATGGAAATGAGCTCTGCTCATAAAATCTCCCTCAAGAACTACATGATGACTTGTGCACAGGGGCCATAAAGATGCCTTTGCTGTGACTAATGCAGAAGAAAAGTGCTATTCCTTTCCCAAACATCCCAGAATCCACTGAGATGCACTTGTAATGCTATAAACAGTACCTAGGAACTGTTGCTCCACAGCAACCCCGTGCAGAGCTACAGGCTGAGGGGACAGTGGCTGGAAACCTGCCAAAAAGAAAAGAAGTCTGCCTGGGGATGCTGATCAGCAGCAGCTGAACATAAGCCAGGGTGTGTCCAGGTCGCCAAGAAGGCTAACAGCATTCTGGTGTGACCAGCAGGACCAGGACAGTGATCAACCCCCTGTACCTTGAGTGCTGTGTCCAGTCCTAGGCCTTCTCACTAAGAAGGACACTGAGGTGCTGGAGCATGTCCAGAGAAGGGCAATGGAGCTGGTGAAGTGTCTGGAGCACAAGTCTTAAGAGCAGTGGCTGGGGGAGCTTGGAGAAAAGGAAGCTCAGAGGGGAATTATTATTGCTCTCTACAACTGCCTGAAAGGAGATTGTAGCCAGGTGGAGGTTGGTCTCTTCTCCCAGGGAACCAGTGATAGAACAAGAGCAAATGGCCTCACGTTGCAGCTGGGGAGGTTTAGAATGGATATCAGGAAAAAAATTTTAGCTGAAAGTGTTGTCAAGCATTATAATAGGCTGCCCAGGGAAGAGACTGAGTCACTGTTCCTGGAGGTATTTAAAAGATGTGTACATGTGTCTCTTGGGACCATGGTTTAGTGGTGGACTTGTCAGTGCTGGGCTAACAGTTGGACTCAATGATCTTAGTGGTCTTTTGCAATCTAAATGATTCTATGTTTCTAAGAATGGTAATATCAATATTTGGAAAAAGCTCCCCCTGCCTCAGCTTCTTGTCTCTGTTGGTGACCACGGGTAGATACACACAGCAGGATGTACCAACAGGATGGGTGTGCACGTCGATGCTTTCACCAGTTGTACTTATTTCAGCTAAAGTAGAGTTAATTTCTTGTCAGTAGCTGTTCCAATATTACATTTTGGATTCGAACAAGAATGGTGTTGATAACACATTGATGTTTTGGTTTTCATTCTAAGTTGTATTTATCCAAAGTCAAGGACTTTTTTCTTTGTCTCATGTTCTGCTAGTAAGGAGGTACGTAAAACAACCCCAAAATTGGGAGGGAGCACAGCTGGGAGAGGTGACCCAAGCTGACGAAATGGATATTCCACACCACAGAATGTCATGCCCAGCATATAAACTGGGGGGAGTTACCCAGAAGGACAGCCAGTCTAGGTATGGGAGGGAGGGTCTGGCATCAGTCAGCAGTGGTGAGCAATTGCATTGTGCATCACTTGGGGTTTTTTTTCCTTTTTATTATCATAATTTTTATTATCATTTACCATTAATATGGTATTTTTATTTATTTTCAGTTATTAAAGTGGTCTTATCTCAACATATAAGTTTTACTTTTATTCTCCTCCCTATTCTGCTGGGGTTAGGGGGAATAAAGGGGAGACTGAGCAAGCGGCTGTGTGGTGTTTCATAGCCAGCTGGGCTTAAAACCACAACAGCAGTATACCAGCTTCCAGTTCTCTGTGACTTTGATGTTTCATGGGGATTCTTTTACCATTAACAAGCCTAATTTCTTTTTGAACCCAGGAAAATTTTTATATCTACTGTGTACTATGAAAATGAGTTGTATATTGTAATGACATTCTATAATATAAAGAGACAGTCTCCCTGGTTGGGTGCATGGTGTTTAGCTTCAGCTCCTTTATGGTGGAAGCTCAGGAAGGACTGGAGTCCTGCAGGTTCTCTGATGTCCCAATTCCCTTCTCCTCTCTGCCTCACTCTTATCTCCTCTCTTTGTTCTACGGTGGGTGCTACATAGTCCCTTTCCACCCTTACAGTTGTACCAGTTCAATTAATTAGGTCTGCATTTTGGATTTAGCTATACAATATGATGTGGAGTTTGATGAAAATTATATTCTATGCTTGGCACAGGATGCAGCATTATTCATTTCTTCATGGGCTTTTTTGTGGCATTGCCTTCCTTCACATCCTCATTAACACAAAATAGTTTCTCTTTACAGAGAATCTCTGAAATGAATATTCTATAATTAGCTGCATTTTACAGCAGAGAAGCTGAGGCACAGGGTGAAATATTCACATTTGCAAAATGCCTAGCTTGGGGTGGCCAGTTCAAGTCATGCAACGCATGATTTTTCCAAAATGCTGTACTGGCTATGACTGTGCTTGCCTAGAAACAACAGCAAAACTGCGCAACCGTGACTGGCAGCTGACAATGAATTACAACTGGTTTTAGACACCAACACATAATGGATGCTCTCTCCCTTCTGGGGTCAAGAATCAAAGGTGAATCAAGAGCAATAACCAAGTAAATACAGCACTCAGTTTTTTAGTGCCTGCTCAGAGTGACTTTGCCTACACTTAGGCATAGGGCTTCAGTTGCCTCAAATAAGGGATAAGAGGCAGCACAGCATGGCTGGTTCCCATCTATGAGAAGGATGCATCTATAAACAACAACAGCAAGTGAAGTATCAGTTACAAGTGATTAAAAAAAAAAAAAAAAAAAAGCTTTTTCTGGCTTCAAAAAAAGACAAAAACCATCCAACCTGTGTTCAAGAAGAGAATGTTTAGTTTCAAGTTCTAAATGATAGAAAGTGATATTTATGCAATACATGCACATTTGGGTACAATATTTGAATCAAGAAAGTAGGTGGGTGGAGTAGTTTATCTAATTCTGGAAGAAAAATGCAGAAGCTGAATTGGTATGCACACCATGGGGATTTTTGCTGGTTTTTGAAGCTAGTTTTGAGTGTTCCCAAAGCACTGGGCAACCTTGAAGGACTGGAGGTTGGAAGGGGACTGGAAGGGGACTGGTATGCCTGAACATGTGTCTAGTAATGTATTATAATGATGTGTCAACAAGTTACTGGGCTCCAAACCTGAGTCAAGATTCATCAAAGGAGTAATCAATCATTATAATTAAAAGATATTTTAGGAGTTGGTATCAATTGAGAGAGGCCATGTTCATAAAAGCAGGCACAGTTCCATTCTTTGCACACCACCACTAAAATCTGGCCAGGTCTTGGAGCAATGGCCCACCCTTTGTTGGTTACAGATAGGGAAAACATGCCCAAAACATGACAGAGGAAGTTGCTTTCCTTTGCTCTGCTTTGGGCAGTTTTGGTGTGACTGGTGGGTATGAGTTCAAGTGATTGCAGAGCCCAGGAGTGATTTATAATGCAGGTAATGCACATTAAGTGACACCTCCTATGAAGGATCACTCGCCTGAGGAGAATGCCATCACGGATATTTTTAATACCTGTGATCAATTAATAAGAAAGTATCAGTTACATATTCTTGTAGCTTTTAACACTGTTTTGTTATCTACCAATTCAAGTACTCGAACTGCTTCTGTATTCTGTTTTCCTCCAGTTTGCAGGTATTAGGTTAATCCTATTATGTAGAATTAAAATGAAAGTTGGTGCAACTTGTTCTTGCTGCTGTGCACGCTTTGAACATTTCATCACTTTCTTCCCACATAAATTGGGAAGAATTTGTGGTAAGAAAATTACCACAGCAGAACTAACAGAAAAACTGGTCCATGTGACTGAAACTAGCAGATTTGAGTTTATTTTTAAGCACTGCAGCTTTACTATATATACAGACTCATATGTGCATGCACACATAGACAAATATGTAATTATATCATGCCTTTAATTATCTGACAGATTTTATCAAAGACTGATTTTACTAATGAGTTATGTTACTAGTGGAGTCAAATTTTTGCTTTCAGCTAAAACTATGAGCAACAAAAACTGAATAGATACATATTTTTTTAAAAAATGTTCTGCCTTAGGCATCCTGAAGACAAATAATTTTCAACAACATTAAAGGTCATTTTGGGGCTCATTATTTGATACTAACTGGACACCTGTGGGCTCACACCCTCAGCATCTTTGGGTGGATTGGGATCTGCAGTCTTTGACACTGCTGACAGACTGAAAGATCATAGTTGCATGGCATGGGAGTAGGGAAGAAAGAAAAGGGACTGACCAGAGGTCTAGAAAAAACATGACCCCTAAAGAAAGATGAATGAATGCAGTTGTTTAGTCCTGTGAAGAAAGGACATGCTAATGATTTTCAAATATGTAAAGCACCACTGCAAATAGGAGGAAGGCTCCTGATTTTCATGTCCATGATAGATAGGACATAAAAATAAAAGGATTAACTACTTCCAGGAAAGTTTGAGATTAAGTATTAAGAAATGCAGGTAGTGATTCAGAGTAAGACAGCTATTGCACTCATCTGAAACTCCCATCATTGTGCACAATATTTCTTGCATTTTTTTCTGGAAGCTTCAGCTTTTCTGGAGCAGCTTTCCCATCAACAGCAATCCACAAATTACCACTCAAGAAATACTAAACAAAGACCTTAGCAAACTCAGCAGCTCTATCCCCTCTTTTATTTATGTGATGCACAAGTCGAGGAAATATATTTCCTTCAAACTAGTACAGTGTACGAGCACTGTGACCTGAAGGGGTTGTGCAGGCCGCGAGAGCTCTTCCAGGCCTTCAGGCAAACAAAACACGCAGCTGCCTCAAGCACCTCCCCACAAAGTCCTCTCTTCAGGGCCTGTCTTTCCCCCCAGTATTTGGGATCAGCAGAGCCAGTCAGCTTGTGTGGCCAGGGCAGGCTACACTACGGAGGGTACATTTGGGGAACAGGGCAGGGCAGGAGGTCCCGGCTGCATCTCCCCTGACTGCCCTCCAGCACACGGCAAAAAGCCCTCAGATGCTTGCAATATGGGGATTGTGCGTGTGTGGGAAGCTGTGCCCCCATCCAGGCACCACAAGGACACGACCAGGACTGCAGCAGCCGTATTTGGAGGCTGCAGGGATATTGTGCTAGGGAACAGCAGACATCTTTCAGAGTTACCAGATGGTATAGAGGTGAGAAGGCTGTGGTAATGGTTGAAAAAAGAGCTAAAAAGCCACCAGTCTTGGGGTACTGGATTTCTAATGACCTGTTTGTAAAACATCCAGTGATCCTACCTAAAATGGGGGGTGTTAGCAGATATGGATGAAACCATCTAATCCTATTCCCCAAATCCCACTGGTTTTGTGCTTATTTTCAAGCTGATACATCATTTTATAGGAAACAATCAAAAAACTTCAGCAACCAGCCTTGCGACTTCCTGAAGCAACATGCATAACCAGGCATTCTCACAGCACCAATGCCATGTTTTCCAGTAGGAAACAGTTTAGCACAGAACTCTTAATTTCTTTAAGGTGGCTGCATCTGCCAAGGAAAGAAGACAGGATAGAAGGAAGGAGGGAAGGAATGAGGAAAGGAGGGTGGGGGGGAGGTAAAGAGAAAGGGAAAGAGGAAAAGAGAGAAAGAGGGAAAGAGAGAAAGAGAAAGAGAAAGAGAAAGAGAAAGAGAAAGAGAAAGAGAAAGAGAAAGAGAAAGAGAAAGAGAAAGAGAAAGAGAAAGTAGGAAAGAAAGAAGGAAAGAAGGAAAGAAGGAAAGAAAGAAAGAAAGAGAAAGAAAGAAAGCAAGCATGGAAAGAAATAAGCAAGAGAAGGAAGAAAAGAAAGCATCCTGTTGCATGCAAAAACCAGACCCAGCAGTGGCAAGAGCTGGGCAGAGTGGAGCCTTTCCTGATAATATCAGTTTACTTTTTAATTAGATGCTGAGCTTTTAAAGACAATGGAGTAGACATGATAAAGAGCAGGCTATTAAGTTTCCCAATTACAGAGCACAAAGAATCCAATAATTTATGTGCTGATAATCTCCTGGTAATCCTCCGGGTGCTGCCGGAGCGTAAGCGTCCTGATTACTCCTCTGCTCTTACATGGATTTGTTCTCCTACCATTGCTGAGTTTCCCCGTTATGTTTGGCACAGCTCATTTAAAACAACCACAGTTACCTCACAGCCAAACCGCTGGCCTAAGTTTAGCTAAGATGAATAGGCAGCCGTTCATCTGCGACAGAGCCTTTGGTGTAAGTGTGGCCAATTAGTCACACGTTTGGTGTTCTAATTAGGCAACGCTGGGCCTTTCAGAAAATGTGCTGTTGATTTAGGTACTTCCTCAAACAATGCTAAATTGTGTTATGTGAAATTCAATTAGTTCTTTTCTAAATGTTTCCACATCTGTTATTCTTTAAGCATAAAGTGATGAGGAGAGAAGGAGAAGTGAAAAGCCAGAGTCTCCACTGGTGAAATATGTTAGGCCTCTGGGACCAGCCCTTTTTCCAGCTTTTGACCCTGAACAGTGATATACAGGAAGGAACAAAGTTGGAGAGCTATCATGGTGAAGCCCTTTAAAATAAATCATTATAGAAGAAATACTGCAACTGTAAAGGAACATAATCTCTTATGATAGCCATAAACTAAGCTTTGTTTGGAAACGGATGGCATGGGGAAAGCACCATTAAGCAAATGATTATAAATTCTTTTTTAAGAACTCAATTTTTTTTATGATAATAGTGATATGTTTAAATCCCAAGATTAACCAAAAGTAAGTACAGAGCCAGTTTACTGTTTTGTGGAATGGTTTTGAGTAGTTTTATTTTTGTTTCAGATTTTTCCTCTGAGGACTAAAAAGGTGGCAAGACCTCCTGCAGGAGGTTTTCAGGGGGAAGGGATGGGGCGCATTTATTATTTCTGTTGCGGCATTTTGCAATTTTTCTCCATGTTTGGAAGAACAAAGCACCACAATCCTTTTGATCCCTCGAACAAAGCGCCAGGCTTTCAGTGGAGCTTTTCGGTGCTCCTCGTGACCTATGAGGTTTACATTTGCACAAGGCTTCTCCCAAAACGTGGGCTACCTCTGGCCCTTGCTGTGGCCATGCTGTGTGCCCGACCTGCAGCACGCAGCATATTGGGGTATCAGCAGAGGCAGAGCAAAGGTTTCTCCAACGTCGCGGCTCAGCCAAAAACCACAGCTGTCTAAAGGTGAGGTTGTACATGCATTTGATCCTTGTTGCTGTTATCGCCTTTTCACTGACCAACATTTCAAGCCTTATCTGTGGCTGGCAGGCCATGTTTCAGGTTTGTCAGAGCCCGGATATAGCCCGTGCGGTTTTCTGATGATGTATCTTGATAAGATTTGTGGAATGCGAGAGATGAAGTTGTCAGCACTGCTTTGTGGCACCTCTATACATGTCAGAAAATGAAAATATTTTCAGAAGCCATGGCATTATTTTGACGGGTGACACAAACTTCTAAGACAACACATGTCCTTGAAAAGTAAAAAGAGAATGCACAATATTTATAATAAAAGAAAAAAAAAAATGCTCTATCCTGGAAAAGCATCAAGTTTGAAAGAGGAACCAGAGGAGAAAGAGGAAGATTATAAAATTAAGCCTTTCTGGAGCAAAACTGATAAATCAGTTTCTCCAGCTGTAATTTCTGCTGTTGTATAGACATGTCATCGTAAATCAGGATCTTTAAGTCTTCCTTTTTATAAAAAAATCTTGAAATGAAGTAGAACCAAACAAATGCACAGAACCCTCTTTTCAGCTGCCATGTTTGCCTCTAGGTTCAATCATCACATTATCTATAAGCGAGCTTGATCATGTCACAGCTTCCTAAACAGAACCATTTTTTTTCCCTGACGATGATGACCTTAAAGAAGTGCAAAGCTTAGCAGAAATCTAGAAAGCCCCAGGTCCAAGTAGCTTCACATCCCTATCTGCAGGACTTGCTGAGGTACTCAGTTTGAGTAAGAGCATGCTGCCAGTTTTAGTGATAGCACTAATCTGTACCAGCCATAATCTGAGCATTATGATCTTATAAATGATACAATATTCACATATTATTTCTTAAAAACAAACAGCAGGAGGAGGCCAGCTGTGAACTCATTCTGCATTCAGAAAGTTTTGAAAGCTTTTTGTTCAAGAGATGAAGGAGTATTGGAGGCAAATAAATATCCTTAATAGTTGTTGGAATAATTCAGGTATTTTTATTGAAAAATCCTGCTGCATCAAAGCCAAACTATTAGTAGAAATGCATATGTTTTTGGAAGAAAAATATGGCCTCTTCCAGAGAAATAATAAAAAAGAGCTATCCAAGTCAAACCTTGAGACTGTTGATACAAAAAAAAAAAAAAAGGGGGAAGATTTGGCAGTATCCTTTTCCTTTAATATAGAAGAGTTTAGTTTCTCTTTTCAAACTGCAGAAGTGGTGAGAAAACATGATTTTTCTCCTAAGAGATGAAAAAAATTTTTCTTCTTAAATTCAAGCTAAAGGTGTTGAGACAGAAGACTATTTTCAAAGTTTGATAGAAAGAATTAAAATAAAAACTTTTCAAAAAAGAAGAACAGTTTTGAATATGTCTAGAAGTTATGAATCATTGACAGAGAAATGTTCTGTCTACCTGTCATGAGGTCTTTGAATTTTGTTTCTGCATCAGATCAGGTACATTAAAAGCCTCTCAATCTATCTTCTTCCAGAAATATGATGCAACCAAAATTAATAAATTGACCATTTCCCTAAACAATATGGCTTTTAAAGTCCACCCAGACAAAGATCAAGCTTAAACAACCCTAAAAACCAAGCAACCTGGATTTGAAAGAGAACTTCTGTTATCTAAAGCCTATGAGGTTGTTTGTAACAACCATGACTTAGTTGCATGAAGTTTTGCTCCAAATTCCCATACTCAACAAGCATGTTTGAGGTCCCACATGGCACACTAGTCCCAAACATCATAAAGCTGCCCTGTGCAAAGCCTCTACCTCATTTGTTGGGTGACAGTCATAGCAGAGACAGATGCCTCTTCACCTGAATGAAGAGTGAGGGAAGCTGCTAAAATGACTGGTTGCCAATGACCACAGGTCTTGCCTACAGATGTATTTGTGTTTGTATGCATCACAAATTAAATTACATCCCCGGCCATCATTCACATGCAAGCATTCCAACATGCTGCACCAATACCGTCATTGTGCCTCACTTAAAGAAATTAATTCCTCTATTATCATTCAATACTCTTAACACTTTTCTAGACCAGAAAAGTAGATGTTTTCAGGAATGTACTTGGATGCATCAAGCATATACAAGGAAACATCTGAGAGGAAAATAAATGATTAACTAAGGAGGACTGGACAAAACCAGCAAATTGTCTGGGAGTGCACTGAGGGAGAAACTCCATCCGTAATGATCCTGCAGTGAAAAAGCCCAGCAGAGGCAGAGCTGTTCCTGAGCTCCCTCTCATTCAGTGTTGACTGAGCATCTGGCTCGCCCACAGAAAATGCCTTCATATTAAACCCTGCCTCTAGGATCAGAAGCACATCAATCTTCATCTCTGAGCTGATAGCTGCATTCGTAACCCAGGCAGGTTGAGCTCAAGCCCTCCCAGTGTCGAGGAGTACTTGGGTTTCCTGAAACTGTGTTTTAATAGGAGATAGATTGGCCAGATGAAATTCTGGTTTTCATCTCTTATGTTAATAGTGGCCTCCACGTCCAAAAAAGTTTGGGTTTGGCTTTGGGCTGTTTTAATCACAGTTTGTGGTTGTATTGTAAGGCACAGTCTTGCCTACTGTATATTTTTCAGTCAGAGGAAAGGAGCACCTTCCTTCTTTTACCCCTAGAGTTGGCATGCAGTGGATGGAAGTCAGCTTCACTCAGAGCCGCAGGTTTCAGGCTGTAAGGCTGGGCAGGCATGCTCCTTCCTTAAATCTTTTTAACATGAAACACTAACACAGCAGCCCACTGCTGCCTCAGGCCTCTCCAGTTCTTGGAGGGCAGCTTTCTGTGCTTAAGCTCCCTGCTCTTCCTTTTGCCCCACCATGTCCATCCATGTTCCTTCCTCTCCTTCAGTTATTCCTAGGATGAGTCTGCTCTTCTCAGACTTCTGACTCTCATTGGCATAATCAGAACCACTATCCACCCTACTGTGGGTGGCCAAAGAACTTTTTGTCTGATTTCATTTCCTTGTCTCCTCTCAGGGCCCTTTGTCACATCTCTAAATTCAGCCTACATTCTGCAGCAGCAGGTGTGGCAGATGAGGTCTGAGGAGCCACTGTCATTACAGATGTGGCTCTTCCTTGTCTGCTGTGCCAGGGACATCCCAAGAGGGATGGGCACAGCAGCAACCCAAGGCCATCTCTGCCCCAGCACCCAGGAAAAGGGCAGCTGGGGATCTGCTCTCCAGCTACCTTGTTCATCTCTAATTGTGCTGTTTAGAAAACAGGGTTTTTTCACATATTTTTTCTGACAGTCTGACAGACTGTTCTCTCACATATGGGTTGTGCCTTTTATGAAGAATAGCTGCTTCTTCCTCCTTTCTTTTTTTTTTTTAGAAGTTGCAGCTATATAAAAAGCTAAAGGCTATCCTACCAATGAAAAGCATGGCAGTATGAAATAGGCAGTTATGTCATCCTGCTCTGTTAAATAAGTGAATGTGTAGTCTGAACCTACAGACTGACAAATCCTTTCATGCAAGCCTTCTACCAACAAAATCAGGGAGTTCCACTCACATTATGCAGTTTTGTAAGAGTTTTGCCAGGTTCTGTCAGCAGCAATAAACCTGGCATCCTTTTAGAGAGAAATAAGCTTATTCGCCCAACATTTCTAGGCTCACTAAATAGCTGTCCTTAGATTTTCTTTTTCTAAATACCTTCACCACTACTGTCCAAAATACCTTCACCCAATACCTTCACCAGCCTGCCCAAAAACTGTGTCGCCATGTTAGCCTGGAGCTGAGCCCAAGCTAATAGGAACAATCTCTAGGCAGGCTTGTGAACCAGAGTATATTTCTGTGCTCACTGGGTCTACACGCTGGTTTGAGACAGCCCATAGCTGGCTGCATCACACTGAAGGCAGGGCACGTTTGCCCCTGCTTGCTGCAGGTCATGCAGATCAGCCTCCTGCCTGTGAGGGGAATGGCAAACATTTGACTTGAGGTAAAAGAAAACTCAGTGTAGGCTTCAGAAAACAGACCACGAAATTTATCTACAGCCTATTAATCAGATACTGCAGCACCGTATGGGCTGCTGATGTTCACATTATAAAAAAGGATATTGAAAAACTGGAGAAGGTGCAGAAGAGAGCCGTAAAAATGATTCAGAGACTGAAGAAAGCGCCCTACACTGAAGCACTCAAAGAATTCAATCTGTTTAAGTTATCAAGAAGAAGACTGAGAAGCCACTTGATTACATTGGGTAATACCTTCACCAGGAGAAACACGTGGGTTACTTATACTCCACTTACTAAAGAACCAAAGAAGGCATGGCCAGAACAAATTGCTGGAAGCTTGAAAGACAGGCAAATGAAAACTAAAAAAAAAAAACAATTGTTTTTTCACAATTATTGTTCAGAAAAGGCTTACTAAGGTTGGGGAGAGTCTTGCTTTTCATATCTTTAAATCAGGTCTGAATGTTCTAGAAATCGTACCAGTTACTGGTCTTGGAAAAGAAGTAACTCAATAAATGACAAAATGTGCTTCACCATCAACACCTTCTCTTTACTCAGTAAGATCCACTGGGGCTACTGTCAGTGGCTAGTGAAGGTCAAAACCCTGACGCGAGCTCTGACAGACATAATCCTGATGCCTGCGGAATGCTTTCTAAGTTTGCCTGAGACTAACCCTGGCATTCTGATTTTGCCTGTATTTAATTAGGAGAAAGTTATCTGACAGACGGATATTTTTGGAACATGCCATTTATTGAAAATTAGTGGAAACATGAGGGGCATTATGGACACCTAGAATATCCAAAGACCCCTGAACTGACTATCCTGCTGTAACAAATAGTCCTGTGATTAGATAGAAATTGTGTTTCCATCCCGAAGGCAAGTTCCCCACAGAAATTGAAGTTGGTAGAGTGAGGGGAAGATGGGAAAGGGAAAGAGAAACATGAATCCTGTGGCCACCCTCCCTTCGAGAAGGAAGTGAAAATAGCACTCAGGGTGGATTGTCACCTATGGGAACACAAATGAAAACTTGAGCCAAGCGGGCAATTCCTAAGGTCGGGTTTTAGGAAAACCACGAGAAAGGCAGCAAGGCATGTCAAAGCGAAACACCACTGCAGGAAGGGACTGTGTTCATATTGGGACATTAGGAAGTTTTGCTGGGTGCACAGGATCCCTTGGGGAGGCACTACTGAAGCCTGGGAGGCACAACATTGCTCTGGGACCCTTTCCTTCAACATTTTATTTTAAAGTAATGTTCTTTTCCTGTTCCTTTCAGTGATGGGTTGAGGCAGTGTTTGTACGGGTGCAGGACAATCCTCTGAAACGCACAGAGGGATTCCGGGTAGGGAGGCGTGCGGGTGCAGTCTCTCTGTTGCCACATCGCCTTTGTGATATTGCAGCTAAAAGGAGAAAACTTCTTTCCCTGGGGAGCATCTGCACAGCTGGGGAGTGGGTAGGTGAGATGACTACATTCAACACACTTTCTTTCCCCTGTTCACCAACAGATGGTGGCAGAGAGAGCCCCTTTCCTGCCCAAAGCCTTCAGGTCAGAGCAGTTGTATTTCCCTTTAATTACCTGTACATGAAAGTCTACTGTATTCTGCAGCTTTTGTCCTTCCTGAGGCATTTTGCAACAGAAGCACTGAGGAGCTCTGGGAAAGCCTCGTGTGCAGCTACAGCACAACAGTGCAACTTGGGGTAAAGATCTGATTTCCACATTGCGCAGGAGTTATGTTCAGTGAAAATTATATAAATGTAGTATGCCAGCTCATATGTCATTTCCACAGAACATTACAACCATTCTGTTATGTAATAGTGAGCTAATAAAGTCAACCCAAAACTCACTATATCACATTCTACATGAAGTCACCTCATTCATCCTTTTTCCCTTTTAATTTCAATCTCATTTCTATTTCTACATTTACCTTCTGAAGTATTTCTAGCACAGCATATTCCCAACACCCTTCTTATTTTACTGTGTGATCAAAACAATGCAGAGTAAGAGGGCCTGAAAATCTGGACTGGAAATATCATGAGAACAGGCTCTGTCAAGAGCTTTCCAGTATTTCCTGCTTCTGGTTGAGCTGGAAATACTCAAAGGGTGAAATCCTGGCCCAGCTGAAGTCAATGGGAATTTTGCCATTAACTTCAATGGGGCTAGAATTTCACTCTTGGTATTTACTCCATGTATCCAGTCTCAACTAGATCTGGTGTGGTGTGAAAAGGAAAACTTTTCTTCCTTCTTTTCCTTCCTCTTGTAAGATTTAATGCTTAAAAAAATCTTGCACATTCAACTTAGATGTAAACGTTGAGCAATGCCAAAAAAGTTCCCATGTTACCCAAATGAACCATTTCTGCTCTCTAAGCAGTTGCACAGCAGAAACTGTGGTATTACAAATATAAAATGATATAAAGATTAAGAAATGAAAGCTGCCTGGATAAAATAATTTTAAATGTATACTTCCTCTCTTTTGTCAAAGCCTATACTGTAGATAGCTGCCCCCATTTCACGACCTTGATGCCAAAACCTCTTGCTGCCGGCAGTACAGGGGTTCTTGGCTGTGCAAAATGGATTTTTGCTTTCAGACAGAATTCTCCTGGCAGAGGCCTTCATTATCAGTGAAGGAGGTTTTGCCTTGCTTTAAATCTGATACACTGTGATCTCTGCTTTAGATGAGGCAAAATCTTAAACCTGATTTTGGGGAGCAGGTGAGCTTTACCCTGTTTTACTTGCATTAGCCACTGTCTTTCAGGAGGTGTTTTGTAATTCCTTGCCTACCAGAGACAATCCATTACAACAAGTCTTTTCCCTTCAAAACATGAAGTCACTTCTCTTTCTTCTAAAACATCCAGCTCATTAGTGTGTTCATGTTTTACATTAAAGAAACATTTTTATTTTGGGCTATGTAATTATGACAGTCTCCAGAAGCAAGCTGACCAGTCTGATATTTGGCATTGTATTGATGAGAATTCAATGTCAAAGGACATTTCTGGAAATCTCCACACATTTTTTGCACAGCCCCAGAGGACCTGGTGAACGTCTGACCAAGAAAAATGTGTACTTGAGCAGAAACACCATTCCCAGTTCTTTCCTAGAAGCAAAAAGTTTTCTTCTAGAAAAACAATAGTAGAAGCTCTCAATTAATCCACAGCTATTCATTTTGTCTTCACTGACAATTAGCAGGCCTCCTAACGCACTGCTGCCTCACTTTGGCAGTCAGAGAAGCCCTGCCAAGTGGACTCAGGCTGACACACTCATTCTTCAGCCTGTATTTCCTGGTGCAAATAGTTTCTAGCTCCTTTCCAACAGCCAAATCCAAAGAAAAAGAAAAAAAAAAAGAAATAAAAAGGGCTTTGTTCTCCATGAAAAAAGCCGCGGCTGCGGTCAGGAGCCCTGTGCACTAAGCCAGGCCGTGAGGAAGGGAGGGAAATGCAGTCCACTGTGTCCTGCCAGGCAGGCTCATAGCAGCCCCATGGCTGCCAGCCCTGCTGGGATGCCCCGACTGAGACCTCCGACCACCCACATCCTCCGTCCCAACCAGCCCACAGTAAAAACCTGCCCCTTCTCCAGGCTGTGCAAAAGCCAAATCCTATTTTCTTCAAGACAAACCAGGAGGAAGTCTGCAACAAAGGAAGGAGAGGGAGAGCAGATCTGAAGAGCAGATCTGGTCTCCCTCACACTCCACCATGAGAGTGTGGCTGGGCCAACACGCCACGCGATCAGACCCTCTGAGACCGGGCAGCACCCTTTCATGGTCACTCTCTCTAAAATACTGTTGTAGAGTTGTAATGGCTTTTCTGGCTGCAGGAGGGTAAAATGACTTTAATCATCTCTTCTGGCCCTGCTTGCCCATATTACCAAAAGAACAATGCTGAAGATATGCAGACCAGTGCCACAATCCTTGTTTGACCTGTTGCCTTCTTACGCAGTTTCTTAGACAAATTCTCCCCGACAGGCCAATGCCACCCTTGGAGCAATGCCTTTCCTAGTGGCCTCCTGTATAACCATTTAGTGCTTGCTTTGATGATTTCAGCTGTAAATACTTTCTCACATTTGCTCTTTTCACCTTATATTGAAGCCAAAAGCCCTTGTCATCTGACCCTCCCACCATCCTCCTAGGGATCTTCTTGTCGATCCCATTCAGTGTGTGGCAGGATCAGGTTAGCTCTCTACAGTCTGCTGACTGATATAAATCAAATTTTATGCAGCAGACTGCAACTGGGCCTTTGTTACCCCCTATGATTTAAAATACAGGTTTCTGCCCAACACCTAGCTGGTTATTGACACACTTAATTTTTTAATTGGCCTTCAAGAAGCTTCCCACCCATGTACCAAAACAAGCAATTTTCCATGAGGTAACATCAGGAAGGATTTTCCCCCACCTCTCCCCTTCAATATTCAACTCCTGAGCTCCTGATTCCCTCTCCACACAGCTTCCACTGGATAATCCCCTTCACCGATGGGCATGTGGAACTCCTGCCACTGTTGGTGTGCCTTGTCTGCAAGCCCAAGGCTGCATGTTCACCTTTCAGCTGATGAAAAATTTCTCTTCTAGACCAAACTTACTGTGTCTTGGGGTTTTCTACTTATGCCCATGGCCTGGGGCATAATTTTTGTACAACAAGGTTGTCTAAGACAAGATTGTCTGTTAAACCTTCTTTGTACCCCACCATTGCAAGGGACTCCCATCCAGGAGGCACCAGGTCCTGGATCTTTTCTGCCCCTCTCACCAAGATCATGTTTTTAAGGTTGAAATGTTTGCCTTAACTGGTAGTGGTATGAGATATTTGCAAGAATCCCATCAGCCCGCAGCATTTAGGAGGACAGGGTATATGATCCGCCAGCCCCTTCTGTCTTTAATTTCTAGGAAGCTATTATAGCGCCTTCCAAAAAGGCTCACGTCTGCCTGCCAGCACCACATTAACATGACTACTGCTTTGAAACACAATAGCTGCAGCAGCTCAGGATCTGTAATGCATCCCCTGCTGCAATGCGTGGCTCCGCGCACGCCTATGTGCCATTAATGGATCATCACGTGGGAAGTGTTTTCATTATTCCTTGCTTTTCCAGCCCTGGCGTTTCTTGGCAAATGTGTAGCCCAGGCCACAGCAGCTGTCTGTCTTGCTCTCCTGCCTTCAGATTAAAAACATTTTTTTGTTGTTGTTGTTTTGAAGAGCCTACTGAAGTGACAGGACAGAGAAGGATGGCTAAACCCAAGTCCCAATATCTTTATTTCAAGACTACACTAATAGCCTCTAAGAATTTTTCTCTGCTGCACTTCAGATAAGAGTGGTGAGCCTATAAATTCATTAGCGAGTAATGGAGCAGCCTCACTTTATCTATGTCTTTTCACAGGACTAGGGTTTCATTCTGTGCCAGGAGTCATACATCACACTCAACATGTACGTCTCCAGAGCCAACCGAGAGAAAGTGCAGAAAAACTACTGTTAACAAGGGAGTAATTACATTCAGCATAAATTAATTATTGGTCACTCAGGACTGGTGGGAAAGGGCCACACAGACTGTATCCGACTGAGTTCCCACCTCTGAGGGAAGAAATATTTAAATATGAATCATAAGACAATACGAGGTGGGTCTTTTCTGGTCTGCTGGTCTTTAACAGCACATACTTGCTAATATGACATGTGGCTTATTTGCTTTAACACTATAGGTACATTGTATTTTTTTAGGGCAAACATGAGTGATAGTCATTTGGGACAAGGGTCATTTCATAGCAGACAGCATCAGACCCGACTGAGGGAAGCCAGAAGGGACTTTAAAATGTAATTCAGCCAAAAGAACAGGACACGGATCAGCAAGCGAGTGATGGAAGGTGTTCATGAGGAATTTAGATTATCACACACTGCAAATAAACCCTGAGAGGCTGTAGCAGCCAGGGGCCAGGGAAACCCGCCTGGCAAGAAGAGAGGAGCCCTCCTGCAGGGAAAAGAAGGTACATAGTGCACCCAGGTCTTTTTGCTGAAATGTTAGTGTCAGCTCAGGAAAGTCTAGTTATGCTTCAACTCTGAAAATACTAACCTGGAAAAGTGTAGGGGTGTGTAAAATTATGTTAGGCTAGTCTCCAATAAGCAAACAAGAGATTAAAACTGTTCATTACATGTAGAGCATTAAAACTGTTCCCTATCCTGACAAAAATCTGGAAATTCAAAGTTAAAGAGAATCCTCATAAATGGAAATTCTTGTTGTCATGGGAAATGAAAAGCGTATCAAGATGCAAGTGACAGATGTACTGTCAACTGGGAACCTCAGCTTGGAATTTCCTGGCTTTTTCTATTTTTTTTCTTTTTTTGTTCCTTAAACAATGTATAGCTAGACCAGAATTCATTCTTCCTCTTGTTTCCATTATTAACAGATATTCATACATATAAATAAACAGTTGCACAGACACAAAATGCAAATTAGACCTTTTTTTTACCGAATGTTTTTCAAGCTTTTTGTTAGAGAACTGGAAAGTTTTCCTATTTGTGAAGGCCCAGGTTTATTAAATCCTAATGCAACACTCAGACCCACCAGCTCTGTTTTCCCATAAAAAAGAAGCTAACATCTGTCTTCCAAGCCTGGTTCTTGGAAATTCACCTGTAATATGAAAAATAGAGGTTCCAGGCTCAACTCCATCCAGTTCACGTTGGAGTGCCCTGAAAAGCAAGTTATTTTGCCATTTGCTCTCTTGTTTGCTCGAAATTTTCATGTCAGACCTCACAAACCTTTCTTTTAATGAAAATACCGGGGCCAATGGCCTGGCATTTTATAACAACAGGGTTTTTTGTTGGAAAATTCCCAACCGATACTAACTGCCCACATCACACTGGAGAAGACAGTGGAAAACTTTGTGTCTGTGGAGCTGGTCCATGCACCCATGTGAGTTACAGCTGATAGGGAATTTCCAAAAGTGCTGCTGTGACCTCTGCGGCTTGTTTTGGTTAAAGATATACCTGGGAAAAAATGTAGTTTATCCAGTGACCGCAATATACTGCACTGTCAGCTTTTTTCTCCTTGCGCTTCTGACACTGTCACTAAATCCAAATGCAGTGGGAAAACCCAAAGTGGGATTTTTCAGGTCCAGCCAGAAGCAAAGCCCAGCAGAGGTGAAATCCTGCCAAAGCCCAGTGGTCAAGGAATGGATACCCTGCATGTGACTGGAAATGGTCCTGAGCCCTGGACACGTGGCAGCAGAGTGAAATCAGCTGGTGGGAGCTGCCTCAGGGCACTGCCCTCCACCTCCAGACTGGCAGAGAGGTGAGGTCCATGCCCTGTGGTCAGGAGTGAAACTGAGGGGTTCTGCCCCAAAGGCAGCAGTGTCTGCTGGGGTGGGGGATGGCGAAAGGCAGTGGATGGTAACAACTTGAGTAATCTGATTTAAATACGTGACTTGCACGTCTCCTCAAAGTTCAGATGCCTTATTCCTCTTATCATTTATTTCTCCAATAGGAGCCATTGTTATTTCCAGAAGAAATCCAGCACGGTGAGTGACCTGCAGTGCCTCTAGGAAAGTAAGTGTGGCAGCCTGAAGCTCAGCTCTCTTGCTCACTGAGAAGCTCGCTGGCGTCACAAAAGTATTACGCAACATAACCACAGCCGAGTCACTCACACCTTTTTGTAAGGCAAAGCCTCACCTTTTGCTACCCAGAAGACACCTTTTCATTGTGAAAGGAGGCTGCTTTAGGATCAAGCTAGATTTAAAAGAAGTTTAAAAAGAGGATCCTGCAGCTCAAATAAAGTGAGCTTGCTGGCTTCCCCCAATGACTGGCACTAGAGCAGATTATTCTGGAAGAAAGACATTCTCACAGCCTCATGGCTTCAATTTCTTGAGCCAAAAAGCAGAGAGAAATCCCACAGTTATTAAAGCCAATAAATCAAGGTTTGAGAGATCTTGTGCATGGAACTGGAGAGCGTTTGAATTTTTCTGCCCTCAGAGCTTTAAGGAACGTTTTTTTTCTCCTTTACTTCATCTACCTTGGGTATCTTAAAAGCAGAAAGACACCCCTGGGACCTGGAGGGTTCTATGACATGTAATTATGGAACCTCACTTTTAAAGGTTTAAAAGTGCATCTTTATGGGCTCATGCAGCCCCAGTAACAGTAACAGTGGTTTATGTGTTTGATTGACATAAAACATGCCTCGACATTAAACATTTGCTCGACATCCAGGGACCCCGTTCGTGGTCTCTGCCTTGCTTTTGCACCCCCAGCCAACAACCAGCCCACAGCTGTCCTGCACCCCTCGTGCTGGTGTAGATGCCACAATAGTCCCCTCAAAAGGCAGGCACCGCATCCCACTCCCAAAAACGTGCAAACCGGCTGTTCCCACATTCTCTTCTCTCACCGTCACGGATCAACAGAAAATATAAATGTCCAATGAAGCCACAGTGGTTTAGAGGCCATCTTTATGGGTGATGCTGTAACTCTGCTATAGCAAATGGGATCTTTCTGCAGCTTCTCCTCTGACTTCTGTCCCTGCAAACTGCAAATTTAATCACAGCAAATATTAGCTTCTATTGTTTTAGCAGACCCTAAGTCTGTGACAATTTAGAAAAAATCTGTGTGTATTTGAGGCAAAACAGAAACTCTTTTTTAAATCTAAGCACAAGTTTTGATTCGCTTATGCTGTGCTTTTTGTCTTTTTTTGATGGAATCAAACTTTATGGCATATAAAAAGCTAGTGTCTGACTTATGATGAGGCTAAGTCTGCCAGAAACACAAACCTAGAGAATTTACCTCATCCAATCAGGTCACAAAAACCAAACCAAACAACCAGCTGAAAGGCCCCACTTCAAATTTTTATTATCAGAATTTCAAAACTAAAAGATGGTGGAGGGAAAAAAGTGCAGATCAAAAATTACCAGTGGAAATTGGAAACAAACTACAAATAATAAATCAGATTAGGGGGGAAAAAAAGTCAGTCTGTCTGCAGATAATTCACAAGTGAAAAAAGTTCATTACAAATGACTTGCCCTGCTGCAAATTTTTAGTAGCACGTGTGTACAGTACATCATAAAACTTCTACACTTGACATATTTTAAGAGACTGCCATTACTGACTGGAACTTCAGTTGGCAGCTGGAATCTTGCCAGAAAGCAGATTCTGAGTCTGTATCAGATGGGGGAAATTTGGAAATTTCAGGAGGCAGGGAAGATGTATAACTCCTCATCCCCACAACAAACGAGTTTTAGCAAAAAAACCCACTCAAAAAGTTCACAAAATAAGAAAAAGTCTGTGTCTACACTGGCCAACATTAAAAAAAAATATATGACTAAGGAACACACATAAGTACAAGACCTAGTATTTAGAAATGGGAAAAGTGTGTCAGTTTTTTAAAAAAAATTAATTTAGCATTGTTTTTAGCATTTCCACGACATCAGAAAGATTTAATTTTTTATTTCATAAGTTAAGGGGGTTTCCTGGGAAATTTCAGACCAAAGTGCCAAAACTGAAAAAAAATCTTCACAAATCAAAGTAAGGAATTGCAACAGAAATGCAGTCCCTATATCAGCAAACTGTCTTGTGCTTCAGCTAAGCACAAGTCTAAGAAAAACAAGGGGAGAAAATGGTCTGGTTTTGCATTGCTTGGATTTCCCTTATTTCTCTTCTCCTCCAATTGTTTTCATGGTGGATTTGGGTGCAGGGGAGGTTTGGGGCTTTTTTGTTTTATGATTAACATCTAAACATATGGGTCTACGTACCAGACCAAAGCAATGTTTTCCTGAAAGATTTATCAGCAGACTTTTCCTGTGTTTCTTTGCATATAGCATAGAAAGATAGTTTTGTTATACATCCAAAAGTTTCTCTGTTCATCCTTCTGCCGGATTTCATTTTACTTTCCAGAGAGCTAGTTTAATGATTACTTACTCCACAATTTTTTTTGCTCTCTCCTCCCTATGCCAGTATGAAGGCCTCTGGGCAAACTTTTCCTCTCTGGACTTTGTTGTCCTTTTCCTTGTGCTTTTCCCACTGTAGCAGGCTGACTAGAAGGGATGAAAGCTGTCTGGGCAATATCTTTGAGCAGCCAAGAACCGTCTATCACAACAGGGCTCCATTTACCGCAGCCACGTGTGCTTGTGCACAGTTTACAGTTGTGGTTTTTTGAAGGGGATTGTGGCACAGATTTATAGGCTGCTCAAGATGTTCATTTGGGTGCAAGTGCATCTATCTATACAGAAGTGTATATACACGCACCCCTAGAAAAACTTGTGTGTTTATTTATTGTTACATCCTAGAATTAAGCTTCATTTAAAAGAAAAATAAAAGGGCACATCCATTTACAACTGCCTTACACTATTTTTTCCCCTTTTCTATTTCTTGTTTCTCAAATGAATCTCCTATTATCCTGTTCCTTTTCAACCCCAGAATCAGGATTTTTTTCTTCTTCATTATCCACTTTCTTCTTACCTCATGTTATTTTTCTCTGCTCGCTTTCTTTCTTTCTTTCCTTCTTTCCTTCTTTTTCTCTCTTTCTCTTTCTCTTTCTCTTTCTCTTTCTCTTTCTCTTTCTCTTTCTCTTTCTCTTTCTCTTTCTCTCTTTCTCTTTCTCTTTCTCTTTCTCTTTCTCTTTCTCTTTCTTTCTCTTTCTCTTCCTCTTCCTCTTCCTCTTCCTCTTCCTCTTCCTCTTCCTCTTCCTCTTCCTCTTCCTCTTATCTCCCTTTTCATCTTACCTTTCCCCATCCTATATTTTTTCCTTTAACTCCTTTAGTGCACAGCCCTCTTACTGTCAGTTCCCTACATATCCCTCTCTTCCCTGCTGTTCCTGCACCTACTCCTTTCCATCTTAACACGTGATTGCTGAGATATCTCCTCTTCACATGGAGACACTATTTGCTCCCTTTCTTGAGATTTTGTGCTTATCATGTACCTAGATGCTCACATTGTCAGTAAGAACACACATTTAGGTAATTTTAGGGGAACGGTAACAGTGTGGTTTGGGCTTTGGGTGTCTATTTTGCTCTTTCACAGTCTGTGATGCAAAATTCTTAATTCCAAACCACTCACTTCTGTGAAATTGCTTCTCTCTGGAATAGTGTAAAAGTATTAACTATAAAAGACAGCAAAAAATTGTTAGGGCCAAAATGACTGCTGCATGTTTCTGTAGAGCTGATTTACTTTTTGTTTTCTGCTGTAACAATTGATGCCTTGTCAGCTTCACTATTCACTATTAGTCATACAAGGAGCTTCATGAAAATATTTCTCTTTGAAATGCTGAATTTCATTGATATGAAGACATTCTGCAGATGCATACCGGTTTTGATAAAGCTGTTGATTTTCCATTATTCAGGATGGATCTTATGGTCATGCCCAGAAAAGGATGCTTAGATAATTATTTTCAAAATTTGATATTTTTTAGCTTTTCTAAATGTGCCCAATATTTTGGCACATATATTTTTTACAAACGTGTATGAAGGTTTCATTTAAATTCCAGCATAGGTGAGGATTTTTTTGGTAAATACTTATTGCAAAAAAAGCTCAAAACCAAAAATTAACCCCAAAACAACAATAAAAAACCCCCAACAAACAAACAAACAAACCTACACACAAAAAAAAACCCAACACCAAACCAACCAACTAACCAAAAAAACCCAAAACCTCCCAGCTAAACAAAAAAACCCCACAAAACTGAAAAAAACCCCGAAGTCTGTCTAGTAGCAAAACTAACTGAGCAACATGCTGATTATATAGCTTCTTGACTGTACCAAGCCATATGCACCAGCTCTTCGGGAAAAATTCAATGTGCCATTCCTAGGAACATGCACTAAAATCTAAGTAAATCAGCTACAAACATTCTCCATTGGAAAATCTGCCAAGAACTTGCAAACAGACGATCAGGCGCATGCTTAATGTAGTTTCTGGGTACCAGATTACCTTTGATTTCAGCATACTTAATGTTATGTCTGGTCAATGAATCCCTTGGAAACAGTCACTCACCAGGAAAGCCAGCCTTGGTGCAGGCAGATTTGTTCTGATCCTCTTATCAGGGCAGAGGGAAACAGTGCAGCATTGGCTTACTGCAGCCGAAACACCCAAAGCTCTTCCACCCCAGAAGAAGCCTGAATGTCCCCAAGAGGCCAGTGACTGTAGGAAGAGCAGTGCAACTATTCAAAATAAGAATTTAGCTCCAAGGAGCTGATTCTGCAAACACTTTAGCACATGTACAGCTTTTCTTTACAAGAAACCTCAAAGAGAGCCGGCAAGCTTTGCTTCATGCAAGTCAAGTCAGTCATATGGCAAAGTGTTTACGGGATTTGGATCTAAATTTTGAAATCATTTCAGGACCCTTAAAAGCAGGCGCTAGATAATCATAAATTCCCTTTTTTTTTTCCAGCAGGAAACAAATATATAGCACTGTTGTGCTGCAGTTGAATCCACTGCAGGACACCCAGTGTAGAATGGGCTCCCCTCCAGTGTTTGAGGTCAGAGGATGCCGTGCAGCCCTTGGGTGCAGGACAGCCGTGGACTCACAAACGGTGCAGGACAAGACCCTGTCCCCTTCCCTGGCAGCCTTTGTTCATTCCCAGAAGTTCACAAAACAAAGTCAAGGTGGATCAGAGTTTTCTAAGGCAAGCTGAGGAATGGGGAGCTTGAGTCATGAAGTGGGATGGTCAGAAACTGAGCTGTTTGGGCCACCAACATGGATGCAGGCTATGGGAAGTCAGAGCTCATGCCTGCTGATCAGCAAAGGGAAGGGATTATGATCGTGGGGATCACCAGGACAGTGACGCTGGGCTGGGCTGCTACACCAGCCAGGTAAAATGGCACAGAGACAGCAGAAATGTGGCCAGCAGCAGTTTTATTTCATTTACAGTAATTGCAAAGGGCATAATAAGGTTGCCCTATCCCACACAAGGCGGTTCTCCCTAGATAATTGTAATAGGGGAAAGCAAACTTAATGGAAATTAGCTTTTCTCCATTTTGTTTTGCACAAAAATTAGCAAGCGTTTTGAAGCTTTTGATATTTTGCCTGCTCGGTGGCAGTAAGCTGGGAGAGGCAGGTGAGTTTCCAGGTGGCTCACCCCAGAAGGTGCACTTTTCTCTGCTTGCTTTAGGACACAGCAACTTTTTAAAGCTCCCCTGAGACAGTTTACTTCTGCCTTGACTTTATGTGCATGTCGTTTCATCATCTGAGGCCTCGTTTCATACATACGTTTATAATATGGGTTTCATTTCAATAAGCTGGGAAAGCAATAAATTTAAAGCTGACTAACAGTTGTTTTATGTGGCTGCCAACCTGCCAAGTAGCATTCTTAATTATTGCCAGGAAACTAAGTGTTTTGCAGCCATGTGTTTTACATTTGAGTGTAGTATGTCTTGTCAGCCCTCTCCACTGGACTGATGGATAGGCCAGTAATTTTTGTATGCAGAGAGGCCTGCGATGGTGGGTGGTTTCTTTGTCAGCAGGTAGGGATATCAACAACAGCATGATGGACGGGAATATCCCAAGTGGTCCCCCTCTCACAAAAAAGTTGTCGCAGCAAAGCTGAAAGGAAGGGGTTAAACCTGAGTCCAGAACTGTAGTGTTTTTTCTGTTCAAGACTTTAGGGCAACTACTTATTAAAGCTGTCAGCAAAGAAAAAGCATAAACATATTGTAAATTATATATGTTAGAATAAGATGGACGACTGTTTTGTTCCTTCTGTGCAGGATAGAGTGAGATGCTGCTACAAACAGACTCCCCTTTTCTTTTCCCCAGACTAAATTCATTATTTTTGCACCAAAACAAGCAATGGTTGCATGGCTTGTTTTCTGCAGTCTGTGTTTAGGCTCCAAGATGTTGGCCCATGTTTTGGAAATCAGCCAGTAAATGGAGGACAGAAAATGAATACTAAAAAAGGAAGCACTGACCCAAACAGTCTTGTTGCATGTATTCTGCTCTCCAGAATGCTTTGAAGTCTTAAGAGAACTGAGTAAGTTCAGTGCCTCCAGGCCCTTAGTTTGCACAACCAACACTAGTTTTTGTTGATCATCATCATTGACCCTAGAAGGATTATAAAGGTTGTATATTTTTTGTTGATAACGGAAGTCTTGAGCAATTTTTTAATAGTGGGATAAACATAAACACACTGTTAGGAAGCAAATTTTTGTGTTCAGTTCATTTTTTTTTCTTTAATAGATTACATGCATGAGACACATCCCAATTAAAGAAAGGCTTATCTCCTGAGTATCTTGGGCAATGCTGCAGGGTATTGTTCTTCTTGCACACACATACCTAATTTTAGAATTGTTCCCATTTTTCTCTGGTGTTGCAGAAAATCCTAATAGTGTTTAGTGCTTTTTCTTTTCTTCAAGTATTCTCTTGTTTTGTTAAGGAGGGATTAATTAGTGAATCATTATTCCCACTTTGGCATGTGAAAATCTGGAGTGTGCTTTTATCCATTTCCCAAGAGAGCACATTGGCACTGTAGCAGAGGATGTGGAAGAAGTGTTTTTCAAAGAAGCAGATGTAGCAGCTTTGGGAGCATCTGTACTGGTGTGTTTGGCTGAGGGATTCCTACTAACAATTTCCTCTTTTAGCCAGACAGTACCCATGTGCTTCTCACAGGTGAGACCTGCCTTTTTGGAAAAAAAAAACTTTCTAAGGAATTTTTTCATTAAAGGTCATGTGGGATTTCTATTCATTATTGCAATTTCTAAGTCATTCTCTGTTTCTTTTCAAAAAAAATCAGTTTCTTCTGGTTTCACATGCCACTTCCTATCTCAGGGCTACATTTCTCCAAGGAGATTGTGAGTACGGGCAGAAGCTGAACACAAATGGCATAAAATTCTCCTCCCACTCAATAGCAAACTCCCACTGACTTCAGTCAGGTCAAATCTATTCATGGGAAGTGAAAGTTTACCTTGGCATTACTTAGAGAATCTGAGATACATATTTTTGAAGTCCATCAGTTCTCCAAGAGTGCACTTAGCCTACTGATCCCAGATCTGCGCAGTGCACTTTGCAGAGAGACTCTGTGCACAAGTGCAGACAGCAGAGGAAACTGGAAGGCGATGAAGAGTGACCAGAGGCTGTAGTGACAAGGCTGTTGGTGGCCAGAGGCAGCCTCACACAGGACCCAATTAGCAAGGCATGTGCAAAGAAAAAATGGCCTCCTTTTGCTGATCAGCAAGGTGAAGGCTGAGTTTCATTTTGACTCTGTACTGACCTAACTCTGCTGCTATTTACATCACCAGCCAAATCTGAGACTGTGTGAAACTGTCTCCTTAACCTTTCAAAACTGGCACACAGGTTTTTATATCACTATTTGCCCTCCACTGCAGGGTCACTTAAAATAAAGTGCTGGCTATGACCGCTGCAGAGCTGGCCAACATAGGTGAGTTGCCTCCAGGGTTGCTTTACTCCAAATGAAAAGCAGGTACAATTTGGCATTAAACAAGAGGATGCTGACCATGCTCTGGAAGCATGGCCTAATTCTGATTCTGAAAACTACAAAGATCCAGCTCTGTGTTCCTCAAAGTTATTTAAATGTGCTCTGAATGACCAAGTCACTGGAGACACTGCTGGCATCCTGCCTTCTCTTCTCATCTATTCAGGAAGAATCATTCAATGAGCTCATGGTGCATCAAGGCATCTCAAGGAGGAAGATTGAAGGCAAGACCCTGTGTGTTGCTGCCTGCTCTCTGAAGACAAACCAGGTGCCCCAGTAGCCACTGCAGAGCACAGACTCTGCTTGCAGGGAGCAGAGGGATTGACTTCTTCCTTAAGCACCAGTTATCTTGGTATTACAGAGTTACCCCAGATTATGACAAAGCAAACAGAAAAGCCATATCCACTTGTATAAAGAAAGCATATCTAAAATTATTCCCATGTGTGAGGTGCTGCTGCATGACATTAAGTGCAGCAGCCAAACCAGTAACAGTTAAATCCCGCAGATCCCCATAAAAGTGCTCAGTACACAAATACACAGTAAATGAAATGACTGAATTAGAAGCAGAGATAAGTGAAGGGCAACAATTTGCTGCTCTGTGTTTAATATCATTGCCAAAGTGCTGAGGCATTTTCAGATTAAGGGGATTTTTGCACATTTTCCCCAGTAAAATTTTTGGCAACTGCTGACTACCTTCCTCTGTCTTGCTGCGTCATTAACAGCCCAGGCTCTTCACTTCAGTGGTATGTCCCCTGGCTAACTTCCCAATGAAATGTAGACATTCATTTATGTTTGAAGTTCAATTTTTACTACTTCTGGTCATAGAGAAATCCTTCTGGCCTCAGTGGTGTGTAGGTAAAATTCAGTGGCAGTGAAATCTCCTGATGACATGCTCATTGACCAAAGCTTTATAACTACAGAGGGCAGAGCAGTCTGGCAGAAGCCCATCCGAGCACCCGAAGATCAGCTCTGCTTCTCTGTCTCACCACGGACTGTGAAAAAAGTGCAAGTGAATTTCATAAAATGCCTTGTTATACTTCAAGTTATTCCAGATTGAGCTGTCAAAGATATCAGCAAAAGACCTAATTGATTTATTATCACTTTCCTTGCATCCTGGCCAAAAAATAACATGTCAATGTTTAAAACAAAGTTTCTGCTATTTTCCTCACTTTGCCCCACCTTCCCAAACTCTTCTTTCAGTATCTGAGCCTATGGATTTCTCTAAGATGGATAGATCATAGAGTAATCTTCTCTTAACAGATAGAGGCAAACCTGGACTGTCCCTGAGCACCACCACACTTGCCTTGCCTTGCCTTGCCTTGCCCTGCCCTGCCTTGCCTTACCATGTGCCACTGCACATTCACCAGGGACTGGACCATGTAATCATGTCCACGCTGCCTTGTAACCTTATCTTTCCTCCCACCCTTTGAAAATAGCAACAGAAGAGGTGAAAGCCTTCAAAACCAACACAGAAAAAAAGCAGGAGAGGATATTTGAAGAAAGAAGCCTCTCCCCTGTGGAGACGGGGAACTGACGTGCCTGTGATGTGGCTTTCAACATGTCAGTGCCACAAGAGCACTAGACAGATCTGCCATGTTGCAGCCCTCACGTAGCAAAGGAGAACTTGTTTTTAATAGACAACACATTGGAAATATAGCCCTGATTAAATCTCTCTCTTCTCTTTCCTTTTCCCTTCCCCTGTGGCTACCTTGTGATCAGTTTGGCAAATCTTAAGGATTACAGATGTAGCACTAGCATAAACACAAATATGGCTGCTTTGTTAGCTGCACAGGCTGCTTTGAAGATAAAAACTGACTTTAAATTCCACAATCCTGAGGGCTCTTGTCGCCTTGAAATCTGATTTCAAAGCTCAACACCACTGAAATGTCTTGTTGAGAGTGATGACAGCAGGCAGCGAAGTGTACACTGTATTGTCACCACCTGTGATTGGTGGCAAAGTGCATACTTTGGCTACCACATACTGACTCCCTAGCTGTGGGCTGCCTGTAATAAAGCAAACAATAACTGCTGGCTAATTTCAGTCCTGCAAGTGTGGTGATGAAGTATTGCATAAACTCAGAAACCATGAGAGTTAAGTGGGTGGAGTCCATTTTCACTGTTTTCAAGGGGCATAGGGACTCTTTACTGTGTCAGTCTGTGGGAGAGAGAAAGAGGTGAACATATTCCTCCAATAATGAGAAGCCAGCAATTAGGGAAAGACCAAGAGGCCGTGAGGCTGTAAACACTCACAGTTTGTGCGAGAAAGAGCTGTATTTGTGAAAAAATCTCCAGGGCCCTGCCCGTGGGCTCCACCGTACCCTGAAGGGCTCTGAACAGGAACGTAAGTCACACAACAAAAGGGTACTTCCTGGGACCCCAACATAGGGGTACTTCCTGGGACCCCAGCCCTGTTGCTTGCTCACCACTATGGGAGTGATGTCCCTGCAAAGCATCACACCTTGGATGGAAATAGGTAATGGGGGGCCAGATGGGCCCAGAGATGGTCAAGGACTAGTTTGCTGCTGTGCTTCCACTGGTCAGTTCTTGAGGAGCAGTGGAAATGGCCCCAGGAGGGCAGGAGCTGGGCAGCAATGGATCTTTGAGGACATACCTGAGTCTATGCTGCCTCTTTCTTTGCACCCTGACTCCCATCACGCCCTGGGGACCAGGGCTGCCTGGTGAGCTCAGATATTCACACAGGTAGTAATTTTGAATTGACTGCCTGTCTCCTCTGACAGTGAGGCCATGGACTTTTTCTACTGATTTCAATGGAAATGGCCTTTTGCCCATTCACTCTGTGTAAATTAATATTAATTACATAAAAGTTTGGGTGATCTTTAGCTGACAGATTCCTTAGAGGTTTCCTGAATACTCCCAGGAAGACAGGCCAAGTGTCCTCTGACTCAGTTTTAGGAGAATATCCAAGAGCAATACAGAAGACTTGCTGTTGGAAAAACAGGCAGATAACCAGCCCAGGATATCACTATTGACAAACTGGGACAACAAGGAGCTGGGAGTGACACGATGAGGCTAATGGATATCAGCCCATTTGGTTGTGATAGCTGACCTCTTACTGATGAAATGAACTTGAACTCTTGTCATCAAGAGAATGCAAGATATCTGGGCCTAAATGAGATGGCACCTGCAAGATAGATCCCATTATAACTAAATACTTTTCTTCCAAGATTAAGAAAATTACTGCTTCCCAGGATTCATTAGCTCTGACCTAAGGCATCAATGGATATGCTATGTTTCTTCCATTCTTATTCTCCTTCTCGATATGAAAGCCACAAAATCAAAACGCATATTCTGTAACCCCAGTGAAGCCCATAGTTTCCACAGTTGGTTGGAAAGTATGTATTTCTGCTTTATCAAAATCTCCAGAATGTTATTCAGCACTCCTTTTCACTAGAAATGCAATGGGGTTTTTATTCCCTACGAATACGATGAATTAATTGGGTGATTTACAGTAGACAAAACTTGAGAACCACAGTTTGCCATCTAAACATGTAAGGAGAAGGTGAAGGAAGAAATACTAAATATTACAAGGGGAATGCACTGTTTTTCAGTGTCCCTGTTTTTGCCCTTAGTGTTCAATACTGCAGAGGGTTAGGGGAGTTGATAGAATCCTCGTGTGACTGGAGGTCCTATGGCCCAAGGAAGGGGAGGGCTGTGGATAAGGAGGAGCATACACCTGATACACCACCCTCTCTAGTATTGAACTACTGATTAGGGTCAAGGTGTGAGGGAAAACAGATCAGTGGCAGGGAACTGGGGGAATTTAGAGATAAAACCATCTACTTTGCTCTCTAGTATAAATCTATTACTGGCAGCCAAAAGCCTTATGAGATGCGTACAGGGAGGTAAAAGAATCCTGAAGGATAAAGTATGACAGACTCTGATCAAACAAACAATTTAAGCTGGGAGCCATGTAGTAGGAAAAATACTTCAACTCAGTTAAAAGGCCAGGAGAAAGATCTTGCCATTTTGGGAATGGCAGTCCAAGCAAACACTAACCAATCCTTAGAGCATGACTCAGGAAAACATGTCTCATCTAGGGTGAGACAGGGTGGTCAGGTGCTCTGTTTTCATGATAGTGTGATGATTCAGTGGCCAAGAGTAAATATTGATGAGACCAGAGCCTTTCCTTTTTGAGAACCAAAGCCAAACAGCAGCGGGTTCTGTTTGCTACCAGCTCCAAGGAAAAAAATGCCTGGTGCTGAAAGTTCAGCGCTCTGTCCTCCTTATTTGCTCGGCATTTTGTGAAAGTCTCCCAACCGGGAGTATTTCAGTTCTGCAATACCTTCACTCTGATACAAAGAATTGTACTGTGACAAATTGTGACAAATATATGCCTCCAACATGTCAGTCTTTTTTAACTTTTCGCACAAACACAAAAGGACTCCTACGAGCTTTTTTGGTACTTGTACATGTGTATGTTTTCCTCACCTTACAGTTTAAAATGATACCAATTAAGATAAGAAGAAAATAAGCAAAAAACTAAAATCATTATCCTCTTCCAAAGATATTACTTAGAGAGGTCAAATTTGTGAATGTAGTGTCTTAATAATAATAGCAGTAATAATAATAATACTACTACTAATATTGAAAGTGGCTTGAAAATCAATGAGGTAAAAATAGTTGTGAGCAACACTGAAGTTTTTTAACTTCTTTATTTTTTAAAATAAATTATAAATTCTACAATATTCAGCAAGACTGAAAAACTTCAGGTTTTAATAAAATGCCAAAGGTTATGACAGTGGTCAATTGTATGCAAGGAACTTCTCCAGGGTCAAACAGAAAATCTCTGCCAGAGCAGGAAGTGTCACACCAGTTTCCCTAGTGCTCAGGTTCTATTTTATATCCCAAACTATTTTTCCTGTGAGAAAAAGCTGACATCTTCTCTAAAGAATCTGTTTCATTTTACTTTTCTTTGCAACCTGAGATTTCATTATGTTTACTTTGCTTCATATTTCCTTATCTTTCTCTAATAACTAGTACAAATCTGGAGGCAAAACAATTTTCCAGTCTCAGGGGTGGGGAACAGCAGAGTAGTTTTCTTAAATCCTAATCTATGACTGGTAATTATGGCCATTTCAAGGTTCCCTAGGAGAATTATTGTCTTCTGAAATATTTTAAATAGCTAGCTGTCCACAACTTTTCTTTGCCTCAGAAAATGGATATATTATCATTTTAATGTCTACTACTGCTGCTGCTGGGAGCAATAAGCTAAGTTCATGTTCTCCCACAGTGTAGGAATCAGTGGCAAATAAATAATACTAAAACATGCTCTGGAATTCTTTTACATGAAGATCTGAGAATAAAGGTGGTGAACAAACACGGAAAACCCCAGAGTGGCTCAACAGCAAAGATGGAGTTCATCTCACCCCACCTAGGTCATTTTACTCAGGAAAATGATGCAGAGCAGTCATTTAGACATGCTGTGAAGACAGAGAGGGAAATGCATCTCCAGAGACGCTTTGCCTCCTTATCTTCAGGTGGGGTCAAACCACCCTCAGGAGACCTTGCATCTCTGCAGAGAGACTTCTGTGTGGCCATCTCCCCTCTGCTGTGTTAGCCTGCCTCGTACAGTGCTGCTTTTGCACTCTTTTTAAGGAGAAAGAGGTCTCAGAAGGCCATGAGAGTGCTGAAGGGGCAGGGTCACTTTGCCACATTGGGGCTCAGTTACACATTTGGGTCCCTTGCCTGCTGTGAGTAAGAGCACCTTTGTCCTCCTTTGCTGCTGCAGCCAGGTAGCCACTGGGCAGGTGAGGACAGAACCATGTCTCCATGCTTGCTTTTGCTGCCTGGTATTCCTCTGAATAGAGATGTGCAAAGCAACATTTGAACTTGGGAGTTCTCAACCAGAACAAGGTTAAGGTACCATTTGCTCTTCCAAAGCGGAGATTATTTTCACTGTATGCAGATCTTAAGTGAAAACTAGAAAGAGCATGAGAGAGGCTGGAAGACTTGTCTGCTTCTTTCCAGAAACATGCTCATAGTATAGCAGTACTCTTCTGCCCATTTTTTCAATAGCTTTTTTAATTCAGTAGCTTTATCTTAGGAAAACTCTGAATCAAGAATTCATGATCACAAGTGCTTGTTGACTGCAGAGCTGTCATAGCAAAAACTATGAGCTGTCCCCACTGCTTTGTGCATTTGAAGGATAGGAGAGTTTAATGACAGTCTGCACAACTACATTTATATACGGAATAACCTGAAAGAAAATTAGTCCTCCTGCTTGACTCACATATTTAGTTCCTTTTACTTCAGGAGATGTCTGAAAGGGAGAGAGGTTATGTCAGTTGTCCTTAACAGAAGGACTAAGTGAGCACTTAATAAATGTTGATTTCCAGAAAGGCTTTGGTTTCACTGATGGTGAAAGCAGTGACTCAGAAAGCTATTTACATCTCTACTGTTAGCAGATCTTAGTGTCCTAAAAGGAAAACATTTTGGAACTCCCACCAAGTAACAGAAGTTATTTTCCACACATCACACTTACCCCTCTACCAGGTAACAGATTAGCACTAAGCAGAATCGGACTACATAACCACTGTGGAAAAGGTACACCCAAAAGTGCTGACCCCACTTAGGTCAACTCACAACAGAAACAATTCAGCTATCTAATTTATTGCTATATCACTTAGACATACTTGCACCCTTGATGAGCCTTCTGGACTGCACATAAAACTGGGGGAAAGAGGGACCACAAAACTGTGGCATAAATAACACGCAGATTTGGTACTATCTGTTCAAAGATGGCAAGTGGAAGAAAAGTAGTAAGAGTAATTCATGATTTGGGATATGAATGTTGTGCAAAAATGATTAATTTTTACCCTCTTGAAACCCTTTTGTTTTGGTTTGGTTTTGAAATCATCGTTCCTTTGGGAAATGTTTAAAGTTGGTGGGGTATATAAAAATACTATCAAACAGTACAGTTTAAACATATTTTTCTATGGAGGAAATTCCTTTTAGAAGAATCACAGCACTTTATGCTTTACAGGTAGGACTTACTGCAGTGAATTGAACTATACACCTCTTTAGTTGCAAATTTAAACTAATACTACTGTTTGATCAGCATAGAGAGGAAATATTACATTTAGAAAAGCAAAAGATTAATCGTCACAGGTTTGTCCTCAGATGTGTTAAATACTGAGTATATCCCACCAGGAAGAAAAGCTTCATTTTGGTCAAGGGCTCTGAGATTCAAATATTTGTTGGCGTTTTTCTTGGGTTTTTTTCCTACAAATAATGTTTTCTGAAAGAATAGTAATTTTCATACAGATTGTTCATTTAAATCAACATTTTAGTTATCTGCAGCTTTGTAATTTAATAGTAAAGTGCTTGTCATCCACCCAAATAGCAAAGTAAATGTGTTAATTAATGTGCTTATAAATATAAACATATTGATGGCTCTTTTAGAAATATGTTGTGACCTTACTTTAGAAATTCAGTTTCAAATACAAAAGTAAAATAGACCTCAGTGCATTAAATTTATCATGTTCCATATTGACATAAATTGCTGATATTTTCACCTACGGGTCAGTTAAGAGGAGGAGGAAGACACATAAAAAATTGTAAATGCTTAAAGGTTGTGCTATTTGTCGGGAAACATTGTTGAGTCTGCCAGTGGATAAGCTTTGCATTACACAGAAAGTGATAAATGCTCGCCAATGAATGAACAGATATTTTTTGAAGGTGCTCTTCTGTCATTAAGGTTTTTATAACTTTGATAAACTCCTAATTTTTAGGCATTTGAAGAAAGTTTCATAATCTGAAGAAATATTATCACTGACTGCTAAAAATTCCATTGGTCATACATTTGTCTGGCTATGTGAACCTTTCCAGCTGTAACAACAAAAAGTGAGTATCTGCATAGACGTAAATGGGGTTGCATCTATATATTATATATGCACACACACGTTACTGTATGTATAACTCTACCTAGATGTATGTGTTTTTGCATGTCATAATAATATTTCTTCCTTCCTCCTCCAAATCATTGTCACACTCATGTAATTCCACTTAAGCTCCTGTTATGCTATGAAGTTAGTATGGAAAAGGAATTTTACATTAGATAAAACTGGCTTGGTGCTGGATATGTACAGCCAAAAGATTTATTTTTACTTCATGATGATGCACTGTCATTGCACAGAAGAGTATTTAGTAAAAAACATTGGTTGAAACAGGTTTTTGTTCAGAAAAAGATTGTTTTATTACTAGGGGGACCATTAAGTGAAACTGAGCAGTGGGGAAATACATTCTTGCTTTGCTAAGGCTAAAGGGCTTCACTTTATCATTTTGATTTTCAAATTAAAGTTGATTTGTTTTGGGTCATATCACCCCAAGAAAGCTACAAGTAACCAATCTTAAATTTATGTGATGGAGATACCTTCTGGAGGCTTCCAAAGATACCTATCTAAATACACCACTCACATGTTATAGGAAAAGCACCGAGCACTTAAAACCAAGAGACAAATTGGAAGAATTAGAATGGGAAGGACACTGAAAAGATTGACAAAGTACAGTGTCTTCCAGTTACTCCTCTATAAAGTCAGATACTCACCTGTTTTGCAGTGAAATAATACTCTGTATATGTGATTTTACAGTTAACTAAACATAATAAAAATATTTATTTTATTTAATTCTGCTTCTACTATGGAAATGCATTTGTTTGATTTGCCAGGGTATGGGCAGGGGCAGCTTTACAGAGTCAAAAGCTGAAACCAGTGTTAAACATTTCAAGCAAACACACACATACTAAATGTTTCTGTATTAGATTAATATATTAATATTTAATGTTATGTTGGGGGGGAGGTACTAATTTAAAGTAACTACTGACTGGTACTTGAACATTTCTCCTAAGATAATGCTGGAGGTGTGGAGGACACACAAGTAATAATCACTGAATAGAAACTTTAGTTCCCAGCAGGAAAATCTTCTTTCTTATATACAGTATGTGTCAGAGAAAGAGCAGTAAAGATACTTAAATTGTAGTACCTACATATAGCAAAAAATATCATTGATTTTGCTATTTGGAGTATGTTTTTAACTATGACCAGAGTTTAAGTATGGTTGTCATAAACTTTCCTAAACACAGTTGTGCAAATTTACATATAAAAGAACCCTTTTTATGGTTGTAGTAAGTTTATAGAAAGCTTTGCAACACACTTCCCCTCATTTGCCATGCTCACCTTTAGCTTCACTCATATCAAAGTGAATGAAATTTTCTCATCCTGCAATGGATGTTTAGATCTGCACAGAATTCACTGTTCTGCTTCATAAACTGATGCATTACTTGATTCTTATATGGGTTGCCACTCACAAGGGGAAAAAAAAGAAAGTAGTTGCTCTGCTGTTTATTTTTGAGGAATGTCTTTTCTAACTCGGCACCACCAGAAAGATTGCTGTTATCAGTGCTCAAATACCAGTCACTCCCTTATGAAGCAAGAAAAGATACACTGAGCGGTCCCAGGGACTAAGGAAACTTTGGCATTTCATCAGTTTCAGGGCTAGAATTTCACTGTCAAGCTCACTATCTGCTGGGCCCTCACAGATAAACAGTAGATAGGAACTCGCAACACATTCCTTTCATGTTCACTAATTTCAGAAAGAGACTCTGCAGTCTAACACCAGCACATCCCTTGAAGTCCTATCTCTCTGCTTGTATCTTTGGCAGACGTGTAGTAATTAGTAAAACAGAGCGAAGATATTTTACACCACTCCGTCCACTTGGCTCTGCCTTTATGAACAAATGCTGCAAGTTTTGCCTGGGAATGGCATCTCACACTCTGTGCTTGCATTATAAATCCCCATTTAAATCTGAAATTCTTTGAAATTAGTTAAGAAGTGAACTTTAACTTCAAATGATAACGGACTCTTGCTACTGTAATTTATAGGTTTAGGAACTAAGGAAGTTATCTCCTGCATATTTAATGTAAGTTTAAGACAACATATTAAAAATGAAATTAAGATAAATAGAATCATGTTATCACTGCCTTGTCTTACTGAAATTAAATAAAATACTGTGGAAGAGTAAAGTTTCTTTACAGCTAAAAGAGGAGTTTTTTCCTTTAAAAATATTTATCCCTTTTTTCTTGTTAAACTTCATAAAACGCTTTCTCCATCTGGACTAGATTTTGCCACCCTCAATCAGAATAATAGACATGTCACAAAAGGTCTTGCTGTTTGCAGTTGGCCCATGTCTAAAATAAAGTGCTACTCAATAAGAGCAGAATGACAGTCAATGAAGGACCTATGTCCTTCTTGTCAATAGGGCACTGGGGGTATTTTATATACCTACTACATAGATACTGTAATAGATCTCTAATATTGTACGTAGCAGATGTTTACATCTCTAGAAGTATTACTTGGCTTCAGTGGCTGAGCATTTGTGTATTACTAAGTTGGAAAATCTTCCCGCTCTGTTGAATTAGTGAGACAAATACTGTTGCAACTTTTTATTTCTAGAGCATCTTTCACAAGATAGAAGATGTCAAGGATCAAACCCAAGATTTAAATTAGTAGCTTCCATTTTCCCTAATGATTCTGGTCTGAATCATGAATGAATCAATGGCACTGCTCAAGGTATATTACAGTCATGAAAGGGTTATAATTGGAGAAACGGGTTGTAAATGGGATTAATATATCATCCTGAAATTTCATGGCCATGCTGCAGAGGTGAAAAGAAGGAACTAAAATCAAAGTGTAAAAAAATCTCCAAAGCTACTGCAAAGGGAATATGAAGAAGGGAATTAGAGGAGGCTTTGTGCTACTTTAAACTTCCTTTTATGCAACTAGTGGGTCCAAATTCAGTACAGGTAGATGCAGATATCTTCTGCTGGAGAAAAGCTGCATTTTGTTTAGACTACACTGAGTTCAATTAGCATAGAATGTTAGAAAAGTTAAGAATCCCATTGCTACTGAAAGCCAAGTCATTATGGGCTACTCACTACTGCCACTCTAAAAGTTGCAGGGCTACTTTGTCACCCTCAGATTTCTGAAGTGAGGGAGATAAGGGTACTGTGGAACCATTCCTTCTAGGTCATTGGGAAGAGCATTCCCCTGGCTAGATGCCAGTTCCAAGGTCTTGTCACACCTCTGACTTCTCTGTATAAATAGTGCAAGAATCTGCATGCTTCCCTTTTATTCTGTGAGACAGGAGGGCAGCAGTATTTGCTGGTGTAAATGAGGAGATGGATGAAGTTCAGTGGCAGCCTGAGTCACTCTGTCCAGTG
Organism: Daphoenositta chrysoptera; assembly: GCA_013397915.1. Taxonomy (NCBI): domain Eukaryota; kingdom Metazoa; phylum Chordata; class Aves; order Passeriformes; genus Daphoenositta; species Daphoenositta chrysoptera. Next base: position 231,878 of record VZRO01007151.1, read on the forward strand.
TTCATCTAAAAATGCTTAACAATCTTGTACCAAACACCCTGCATTAAAAAAAGGAAAAAAAAAACCAACCCTCAACCAGCAGATAATTCTTTCAGCTCCTTCTGATGACTCTTGTCTATAATGGATTGCTCTTTTTAAAGTATTACAAATCAAGTCACAAGTCTGGCAGAGACAATTCTTTTTTCTTCTCTGATGCAGTCCATCTGAGCAGGGAAATGTACATTGAGATCTTCAGGAAAACCTTTTAAATTGAAAATACAAAATGAGATTCAGTGACTAGTTCATATATCACCTCGCCCCTCACTGCCATTAGGTAGACGGTAACGAGTCACCTGCAGTGAGTGAGCTTGCCATGATCTTGTTGCCTTTTATTTACTGTCCATTTTAAAGTATGGAGTAAGAGTGGACAATAAAACCCTCTCCTGAAATTTAGAAAAACCCTGTTCCCTATCTGATTTGGGTCATTAGAAGTCTTTAAGCATCCTACAATCCCTTCCACCTAAACCTCTCCACAGGGGAGAGAAGAGATGTTGCTCAGGAAGGCATCAGGCATTTTCTTCTGTCTGTTCTGAACATAACACTGCTGGTGGTCTGGTAGGATAAATGCAAAACATTTTTCATATTAAGTCACAGACTGTGAGGGTCTGATCAAGCTACTCGTGACATGTAAAGGATCCCCTCTTGAGTCAGATGATGAATTACAGCCTCTCCAAAAACTTGCTCATCTGAGGAAAAATAATAAAAGCCTTTTCCAGTAGATAGTAAATAAATGTTCTTTTCATGCTGTTACTACAAGCTGGTCAACCTCATTATCCAGATCAGAGAATGAATAAGGAGGAGTGTTTTCCAAAATAAAACCTCTCAGCTAAACCAATTATGTATTTCACAGCTGACAAAAGTAGAATTGTGGCTGATGTGTCCCATGGGAACTTAATTAAACCATCACACTCCACTATGAGTCAGCCAATATTCTTCAACAACAACGTTATTAAACCCTTCCAGTTAAAGGCATGTACCTGCCTGTGGAGTGTCTTGATAATGGCTTTACATATTCTGGCCTCTCAGCTTTGCTTTGTATCACCATTCTAGGAGAGGAGTGTGGAAGGCATGCAAATGAAAAGTAAGGAATGTTTTAGATGCTGTTAGTCACTTAAAAAATTAAGTTACCAGGGAAGTAATCAGTTATTAATTACTACTAATGTACCTTTTGGGGCAAACTGCTGACACAGGTTTTATACTTACAAGATACCTGCCAATACATGATTTTACTGCTTTCTGTTCTGCCCTTTCACTACTTGCTATCCTTTTATTCTTAGAGGTTTCAGTTTCAAACCAGGATGTAGACTGTGTTGGATTCACAGTTTGCCATACCATCGTTCTTCACTAGTAATACCCAAGGTCTGCTTGATTAGGTCTGCTTGAAAAGTTTATACAAAAACACCAAGTAAATGAATCTTCAGGTATTACATCATGCATAAAGGAAGAGTTACCTCATTTTTTGATGTTACCTCTTTTTCTGTGGGCCTTTGGAGACTGGAGTGCATCCAGGTAAAACCGTTGCTCTAAATCCATCACAGCACTAGCACATGACAGGAGTGTGTGAGGAGATGGGTTTTAAATTGTGAGTGGGAAGAAACTATGGACATACGCAGACCATATCTTTTAAGTGGAAGAGCCTTACCTCATATGTTTTCATGGATGAACGACTTTTGTTCTCAAGTTGTCTGGTGGACAATGAAAACACAGGTGGAGATCTATAATGACAAGGCCTAGTAGTCAACTAAAACCTTCTTTAACACTATAAATCAAAGAGAATCAAGGTCGGCCTTTCATGTGAAGTTAGGGACAATTCTGTTACATTTTACTTCATATTAATCAACGCATTCAAGGCTAAGTCCCAACAGGCAGAAGGGGAAGTTGTTTATGGGATCGGGCATGATATGTGAGGTGGCATGAGAGAAGGAATATTTTCTTTCCTGTTTGCAAGAAGAAAATCTGATGGCAACTGCTTTAAGAGTGAAGTGGGACATATTAACACTGCACTATGCTCTTTTATTTCCAGTGCACTGAGTGAGAATCATTCCATTTTAAAGTTTATCACTCAAGATGCGTCAGCACTACTCAAATAAATCTTTGTGAGTTCACAACTTCCATTCTGCTTCAGTAATAAGGGAACAAGCTTGGGAAGCCTGGGGCTGAGTTCTGCACTCTGTCAGTATCTGGCACTCGTCTCTTAATGAGGAACCTCACAGACTCTGCTATTACAGCAGTAGGAAGGAAGTGCTAAAATTACCAGCAATAATAGGGCATCTCAAACTCTCTGGCTTATGGAAAATGTCTAAACAGCTACAGCCTGGTAAAATAAAAATATTTTTATCAGGACAAGGAATTGATGGGAGATGAGTTGAGCAGCAGCTTAGTAGTAGGTATTTTTCTATTTCACTAGCCGAAAAATTCTTGGTCTTGCATTATTCAACTATCGCACACATTTCTTTTGGGCCTTCAGGGAAATATAACTGGCTTTTAAAGCAGTATTATTTTGCCTGCAAAGGTGACTTTATAAAAGTGGTACCTTCACTCATTGTTTTTTCCACAGAGGGTACATTATTGCTTTTTCTTCCTTTCAATGCTGTACCTTTGGCAAAATGAAGAGTGCAATGTCATGCATCAAACTGATGCAATTCAAGTAAAATGGTTCTGCAAATATCACTGACAACATCATTTGGGCAACAAAGTGTTTGCCACTGGGAGAAACAACATTTATGTCTTCGAGAGCACAATTTAGGAAGTGTTGGCTGGATATATATTTGTGGGAAGGGAATGGGGGGGCAGAAAAAAATACAAGGAGGGTGAAGGACAAGTATTATCTATCCTGTGGCCCTGCTTTAAGAGAGGACAGAGAGGACTGCTGCTATGACACCTTTTACAGAATAAATTTTCATCTCTGTTGAGTAGCGAAATCAAGCGCATTGAAATGAAGACCTACCAAAAGTTCAAGTTTAGCATTCAATTCTTTAAAAACATGCATACTATTTATTTGAGCCATTGTCCAAAACATACAATGAAAAGTTTCCAGTCCTTATTGATGCTACTTTATCCTGTTGCAATTTCAGAAGTCTGCCCTAAATAGTGATGTTACTATCACTTGGGAGAGAGCAAAACATGGAGTCTGAAGCTACCTAGCTCCACACGAATATTTCTTGTGAGGAAGAATGCTAGCAAAAGCATCGCTACATCCAGCTAGTCCCCATTCAAAAACATCTCCTCTTGTATCATCCTTATGCAAGACAATTTCATGTTTGAACAAATCTTAATTTGCATCTGAGCACTCTGTACTTTTCCTAGCAGCTATTACCATGACTTCTCAGCCTACCATCTGCTGAGCACACTGGAGAACAACCACAGTAATTTTATCCAGAGAGGTGCAGAAAGAAAACATAAATTCAGGCACTATGGGATGTGACACAACTTTTAAGATTCGTAGTGCTGAGCTGGACATCTATACATGATTTTTGAATTTGGGACAATTGGGTCCTCGAGTGAAACGTCAACCATGGAAATCAAAGGGTCAGGAAATTCAAAACTTTATTCTTCTATAAACATGTTGGGGAGAACTTGGAACATTTTGCCTTGAACTGAAATGCCTTCTCTAAATTCTTGTGCAGTTGGAACTTAAATCTTTCCCTGAATCCAGCCTGAAGGGCTTATTTAAAATGTTACCATACATCCCGGCAGAAAACTACTGTAAGACAACGAAAGGCTCTGGGAAGTCAGATCGGTTTTCCTGACGGCTGTCGTCAGCTGCACTGAGCAGGTTTTCCCAGCACCAGCCAGGTTACAGAAAGCTTCGGTCCAGATAGGAAGGGCAGGTTGGTCCTAAAAGTCTCTCTGCTCATGAGAAAGTTCACAGCTGTGGCCCCTAGCTGAGAAAGCCCTTTCACCAGGCGCAGAGTGTTTAACCTCAAGGACTGACAGTGCACGCTGCATTGCTGATCTCAGCTAATGTGACGGGGTAGAGGTTGAGAGGCAGCCTTTGAGATAACGCCTCGCTATCGGCACCGCATTAAAGGACAGCAGAGCATTCCGCCTCCAGCACTGCTTCTAGTGGGCAGCAAATAGGGCACAAGATAAAAGAGTGCCATCTGCTTTTTCACTTCTTTGCAAGGCAAAGACGTACATTAATTTCTTCAAACAGAAATGGGGAAAAAGCTTTTTTTTTTTTTCTTTTGAATTCTCAGAACAGCTTTTCAATAATTTCAGAATAGTCTTTGAGCAGCATCTGAAAAGGTACAGAATATTTTTTAATACTTTGCGTAATGCTTTAATGCAAATACAGGATCATTTGTTTAGCTGTACCCTAATTGCTGCATTATAAATAAGGTTTGTGACAAATTTGTTTAAAATGAGAAATTATTGACAACAAAATATTAATCTGTAAATTTTTTAGAAATGAAATATTAGAACAATCCAGTGTTCAGATATCTTAATATTTAAAACCTGTAGTTTTGCTCATTTTTACTGCTGATGAATATTCAAAAAGTTAAAATAAGTTTTAAGGAAATTATAATCCCCATATTTAGAAAGAAACACACCTCTTTTCCCCTCTTTTGTTTGATCCCTCTTACAAACTTATTTATATTAAAATGAAATGTTAAAATGAAAGTTAGAATATTAAAAGCAAATAAATACATAAATTAATTAAAAGTTAGATGCAAAAGAAAGGAAGAGTTTCCTCTAAAAATTAAACCCTGCCATAGTAGTGGAAAGAGGAAAAATAAGTAGAAACAAAGACAAGGCTTCCAGACAATTAGGAATGTTTCAAAACCAAAATTCAAGATTAATTTAAAATCAAGGACTCCTAACTTTTTTTTTGTTTCCAAAGTCAAGGAAAGGCATTCTTAATGAAACAGATGGGATTAATTTTCTTATAAATAATATACAGAGGAAAAATATTAAACCACATTGACATGGTTTATGAATCTGAGAAACCCCATTTTCTGCACGCTACACCTTACTGTTCCCAGTACTTTTGCCCATTTGTAGAAAACAACTTGCTTCAAAATGACCACGTCTTGCTGAAGAGATATGCAGGTTTCTTTGTGTAACTCTCAGCCTGCCAAAGCCCAAAGGTGCAGATAGAAAATGTTCTGCCCTATAAGCAAGCCCTGCTTCAGTTTTACTTCTTGCCATGGCATGAAGATCCCTTGTGCCTTGGTTTATCCACAAGAAGTTCCCTTCTGTTGTAGTTTTGTTTTGGTTGAATGCAGAAACACATATTGCTTGGGGTAACAAAGACTCAAAGAAAAAAAAAGCCTTTGTTACTTTTTAGGTTCAATTTTCCACAGTGCCAAGAAAATCTACCTTTGAACTCTATAAAAGGGAATAAAATTTTGGCAGTGTGAGTGGAACTGTAAAACAAACAACATGCTCAGCAAAAGTTAGTATGTGTCCGAGTTGAAAAAATGGAAAATGGGAATGATAAATGGACAGTTAATCAAATAATCCCTTCTTCCACTATACAAGAAAGGACAAATTGATTTGAAATATAATGCACAGAGACATGATTGATATCCATGGTAGTAACATTTTTTTCATGATAATGAAGAGAAAAGTGTATTTGGCTGTCACTACTGAGAAAGTGAATGCAATGTGCAGTACCTTACCATACAAACTAAACCAGAACAAATTATTTCGTACAGGTGCTTTTAAAATAAAACTCTACTAGAAAACCTCAGGAAGGATTTTGTTTTTCTTTTCATGGTCAAGACTGCTGCTCTATATGAATTTCATGGGATGATGAGTCGGTGATACTGCTTTACCCACCACTTTCACAGGGAAATCTGACCTACAATTCCAGAAAGCGGTACTGGGTGGGAATAGCTCTTCTGCAAGTACCTATTTTCAAATTTATTGTATAACTGGCCTATGTTAACCTGAAACAGTGGAACACAGGACTCACATACAAATAATAGATGGAAAAGATGATACAGCCCAAATTAAACAGCCCTTTAAAATACCTAGCAAATTCTTGCTGAAGAAATGCAATTTCTAATAACAGGGACAAGAGAATGATTAGAGATCCCAGAGCTGTATGATGCATGCAGAAGGTGCCTGAATTAAACCAATGTACAAGCCTTAATAATCACACCATGGAAACCAAGAAGTAAATTCTTCATTGTTTCTTCCCTAGCAGCAACAGCTACTCATTACAATATGAAGGTCAAATAGTTTGAGACTTAGAGGTGCCAGTCTTGCAGGAACAGATGTCTGAAAATTGAGCTGATTGTTTCATCCTTTGTTTCAGCAAGTTAGCTGACTGGTAAGAGCAGATGACCTCTTAATTAAATAAAATATTTAAAAAAAAAAAAGATGTATGAAAGTATTGGTTCATTGTTTTCAATTCTGTGGTGTCAGAAATGTCAGTACCTAATACAGTCTCCTTGCAAGTAGGGGTAGCATATTGGAAACACCCAAAACTGTCAGAGAAAGCAAACCCTGCCATTTCTCAGCTTGGGATCTGGATTCACCCCAATGATTTTGATCTGAATCAGAAGCAAACTCCAACATCTGGTGCACTAGCAGGCTTATGAGATCTTCTGCCCCGTAAAAATGTGTGACCCTAAGAAAGCCAGGAAAAAAAATCTCACTATACTTCAGTTCAGGTTTTTTTTTTTTTTTT